>JAXIVJ010004774.1:10000-35000 GCA_036785665.1 Chirona hameri | reverse complement strand
ATCATTATCTGAACATGGTATCGCGTGCTCATCATTATCTGAACATGATATCGTGTGCTCATCATTATCTGAACATGGTATCGCGTGCTCATCATTATCTGAACTTGGTATTGCGTGCTCATCATTATCTGAACATGATATTGCGTGCTCATCATTATCTGAACATGATATCGCGTGCTCATCATTATCTGAACATGATATCGCGTGCCCATCATTATCTGAACATGATATTGCGTGCTCATCATTATCTGAACATGGTATCGCGTGCTCATCATTATCTGAACATGATATTGCGTGCTCATCATTATCTGAACATGGTATCGCGTGCTCATCATTATCTGAACATGATATTGCGTGCTCATCATTATCTGAACATGATATCGCGTGCCCATCATTATCTGAACATGATATTGCGTGCTCATCATTATCTGAACATGATATTGCGTGCTCATCATTATCTGAACATGACATTGCGTGCTCATCATTATCTGAACATGATATTGCGTGCTCATCATTATCTGAACATGATATCGCGTGCTCATCATTATCTGAACATGATATCGCGTGCCCATCATTATCTGAACATGATATTGCGTGCTCATCATTATCTGAACATGGTATCGCGTGCTCATCATTATCTGAACATGATATTGCGTGCTCATCATTATCTGAACATGATATCGCGTGCCCATCATTATCTGAACATGATATTGCGTGCTCATCATTATCTGAACATGATATTGCGTGCTCATCCTTATCTGAACATGATATCGCGTGCTCATCATTATCTGAACATGGTATCGCGTGCTCATCATTATCTGAACATGGTATCGCGTGCTCATCATTATCTGAACATGATATCGCGTGCCCATCATTATCTGAACATGATATTGCGTGCTCATCATTATCTGAACATGATATTGCGTGCTCATCATTATCTGAACATGGTATCGCGTGCTCATCATTATCTGAACATGGTATCGCGTGCTCATCATTATCTGAACATGATATCGCGTGCCCATCATTATCTGAACATGGTATCGCGTGCTCATCATTATCTGAACATAGTATGGCGTGCTCATCATTATCTGAACATGGTATCGCGTGCTCATCATTATCTGAACATGGTATCGCGTGCTCATCATTATCTGAACATGGTATCGCGTGCTCATCATTATCTGAACTTGGTATTGCGTGCTCATCATTATCTGAACATGGTATCGCGTGCTCATCATTATCTGAACATGGTATCGCGTGCTCATCATTATCTGAACATGGTATCGCGTGCTCATCATTATCTGAACATGGTATCGCGTGCTCATCATTATCTGAACATGGTATCGCGTGCTCATCATTATCTGAACATGGTATCGCGTGCTCATCATTATCTGAACATGATATCGTGTGCTCATCATTATCTGAACATGGTATCGCGTGCTCATCATTATCTGAACATGATATTGCGTGCTCATCATTATCTGAACATGATATTGCGTGCTCATCATTATCTGAACATGATATCGCGTGCTCATCATTATCTGAACATGATATTGCGTGCTCATCATTAGCTGAACATGATATCGCGTGCTCATCATTATCTGAACATGATATCACGTGCGCCATATGCAATGATGTCGCAATGCCACCAAATAAAGCCCGAACACAGCTGTTACCAATCCCATTTAGTGTTTGTGTCCTTTGACAAACGCTTTGCAAAACAGCCTATAGGCTCTGAGTCATACCTATCACTAACACTACCTGTTCCACGACAAATCGACCACAAATAATTACATTTGACACACACATCTTTTTGAAATTCTGAAAAAGGGTTTATAGAGTAATCTCTGGCGCTAGAGCCAGCTGTGACAATCTTAAAATTGTCAGATCAACGGTCACCGAGTTATAGCCTCGGGCATTTTTGAGAGGTCATGTTGTAAAGCCATCTTTGGTCACCTGTTGCTTATCAATGAACAGCACGAACGTAATATAATTACATATGGTTGAGTTGGCACTGATGCGAAGAAACTTTTGGCGGTTTTGGATTTGAAAATGGTTTGTATTTTGACCCCGTGACCTCGTGACCTAAACTTCCATGAAATACCATGATCTGTGGCACCTCACCATTTACTTTTTTCTGAAGCCGAATCAGTCTTTATGATTTTAAAAAAAAGTGCAAGAAAATGCGTTTCGCTTATAAAAGTACTTTTAAGCTTCGCAAAACCTCCGGTAGGCAGCGCTGCGAACACATATCGGTGTATCTTCGGATTGGGTAGAGATATCGAGATGCAGTAAACGATAGTCGATAGGTCTAAGTATTCTGAGACGAAAATGTAACATACTTTTGTGATCTGAGGTCAAGGGCAAGGTCGAATTTGACCAAAACGACAAATCCAAAATTGCCAAAAGTTTTTTCGCATCAGTGCGAGCTCAACAATATGCAATTATATTATGTGCGTGCTGTGCTGCCTTGGTCGATTTGTCGTGCGTGTCGTGTCGTGTCGTGTCGTGCCCCCAGTTGTCTTTGACCACTTATCACTTCTGTTTTCTCAGCCTAGCCATTTCAATTTAGTATTGTGAAAACTTGGGCTGTGAGGGACTGCCTCACAGCCCGAACGCGTGTTTCGCCCAGATCTTTGGCGGTATCTCAGCGAACAGCACGCGCTGAGTTTTCGCCGGGCACTTTCGTTCCGGGGAAATTAGATGCGGCGTCAATGCGACAGCAGCAAATGATCTTTGTGACAGGCGCCGTGCCCGTGATTACAATGTTTCGGTATATTTTGAATGTGGATCTTTTTTCTAATGGTTTAATATATTTTAAAAATCTCCTTTTAATGGCAGATATCATTAACTTATGTAATAGTTACATATTGATGCAAGGAGATCGGCCGCCCGTCCAGACTTGGATTACAAATAGGACATTATATTTCTATGCATTTTTCCTAGCCGTGTTCTTCGCATATACCTAATGATCTTATGTGTAGGCCCTGAGTCTTATTCATAACATGTGGTCGCACAATTCTTGTCAACTGGCAGAATGAAGGGTCAAATCGACAGCCTTACGTGCCGCGTGCCTTACCTACGTGATACGTCCGTTTATAGCGGTGAAGTATTAACCGTGGTGATCTGCATATATTTGCCAACCTACCAAAACAAAATCACGAAACAGCGCCCCTCCCCCTGACTACCTCACCTACGTTTGACCCCTGGCGCCGCCACTGTGTAATATTATCAATGCCAATCTGATCTAGTATCTGAGACGGCCATCTAAAGACTTCCGTCATCATAACGACTACGCAATAATTTGTATTGCGTCATGTTGGATGATCAAAACTATAATCGATGTAATCTCCGTTTCCGGGTCGGTTAGGATCCAGCATTCATTCCGTGCTCTGGGCATGCGTTGAAGAAATGGTACAGGTAAGATAAGTGATCGGGCGGCTACCAATTGTCCAAATCTGTGCGATTTGTGATCTTGATGCTTACTTGACAGACACAGAGCACTTGTCGCGTAGAATAGGATGCTTGTGATATTATCCGTCCCGCTTTGTTAGACACAAGTTTCCGTCAGATACGATCGAGTTTTCGGGCGATCCATTGCGTGATTCGGAGCACGTGTGCAGACTCACGACGGACTTCCGGAAGGACCTGCCAGACTGGTTTGACTTCCCCACCGCTCTCAATAGATAACATGTAGTCCATTCTCCTGGTGGTTCTGGAAATGTGCCAAATATGCTAGATAAAATGGCTCAATATCGATACTTTTTATGCAACTTTATATTGCACAAATGCTCTGTTAAAATAAATTAATCATGGAAATATGTGGATTTACGGGATGGGCTTGATTTTAGAAGCATTATGTGACATATCACATGTTACATATCAATGTTTGCATTGCACGTTAGTTTTTACCAGTGGTATTGTGCACATGTCTTTTCCTGTGACAAAAAAAAAATGACGCTTATGTTACAGAACTGTGGCTGCACATACACATTTTAGCGCAATATCACCCGAGCTAGGTCTATTCAAACGCCATCCCTATTTGCCTACTATAATTCCACGCGAACTATTTTGAATCGTGCATGGCGCCGTCTTCCCTGGCCTGCCTGTAGGCATGTTTACCAGAGTCCTCAGGCACATCAGGTCAAGAGGTCAAGACATAAAATCGTGTCATGCCGTTCCAGACTATATCAGACCGTAAAATGTACCAAATCGTACCAAATAGTACCAGTCCAAATCAGATCGTTCTAAGCCATACCACACCGTACCACAGCGTACCACAGCGTACCACAGCGTACCACAGCGTACCACAGCGTACCACAGCGTACCAGGCCGTACTACACTGTACCAGGCCGTACCACACTGTATCACACTGTACCACACTGTACTACACTGTACCAGGCCGTACCACACCGTACCACACTGTACCACACTGTACCAGGCCGTACCACACTGTACCACACTGTACCAGGCCGTACCACACTGTACCACACTGTACCAGGCCGTACCACACTGTACCACACTGTACCACACCGTACCACACTGTACCACACTGTACCAGGCCGTACCACACTGTACCACACTGTACCACACTGTACCAGGCCGTACCACACCGTTCCACACTGTACCACACTGTACCACACTGTACACACTGTACCGGCCGTACCACACTGTAAACCACACTGTACCACACTGTACACACTGTACCACACCGTACCACACTGTACCAAACTGTACACACTGTACCACACTGTACCACACTGTACCAGGCCGTACCGCCGGCGTGTTGCTGACAGCGCGACTGGCTGACTTCCGGCCCCTCCCTGCTCCCGTCATTGTCCCTGAGCGGGCCGGCTGACCGGAGCGCTGCTGGTTCGGGGGTCGCCGAGACACCGGATACGCGTAAAAAGTCCGGCTGCCGACGCTCGCCCGCCCGACGACCATGACCGTCAACTGGGCCCGGAGAGAGCCGCCACACCAGCAGACAGTGACAGTAACCGTCGGCAGTCACGGCAGAGAGTGACCGTCGGCAGTCACACCAGCAGACAGTGACCGTTGCCTTCAGCAGTCACAGGAGACAGTGACCCTCAGCAGTCACAGGAGACAGTGACCTTCAGCAGTCACAGGAGACAGTGACCCTCAGCAGTCACAGGATACAGTGACCCTCAGCAGTCACAGGAGGCAGTGACCCTCAGCAGTCACAGGAGACAGTGACCCTCAGCAGACACGGCAGCAGACAGTGACCGTCAACCTCAGCAGTCACACCAGCAGACAGTGACCGTGACCCTCAGCCGCCACACCAGCAGACAGTGACCGTGACCCTCAGCAGTCACGGCAGACAGTGACCGCTATCCTCTGTGACCCTGTGAATATGTACCTAATAAATCGAGATAAGTGACTTCGGGCATAACATGGCCGAACTTCCATAGTGACTGACACTGCGTTTGACCTGCGCTGGGTGGCGGCCTGTGCCTGGCACCAGTTGGCGCCGGGAACCGAGAGAGAGAGTGACGGCGGTGTGCGGAACCAGCGCTGGGAACCGTAACCTCTGGTGGTCAGTAGGAACTGCAAAGAAACCACGACCTTTAATTGTTATATGTAGCCCCGCGCCAGACATACGGGAAGCCTGTGAGGACGGCGCGGTCAAATGGTATCAGAGGTCGAGCCGAAGACCGCGGGATCGTGGGTCCGCCACCACAGGAAACTTTCACAGGACGCTGCTTCCCCGGGGTGTGAGCAAACTAATGACCTGAGCAGCACCTGGGGCCGTGCCGCGCCGTGTGCGGACCATGCCTCCAGACGGTCTGCGGGAAGGGCCGGGCAGCTGCTGACCCGTCAGGAACCGGCCAGACTGCATGACTGAATGCCGACCCGGTCAGCGCAGTATTCCGCCGATACCTGTCCGGCCGGCGGATCTGAGCGGCACCGTTACCCGGGGTTATCGCCGAATCCCCACGCCCCGCGGCGGAACAACACTGCCAGCAGCTGAACCCAGCAGAACTTCTCGTGTCGATACCGCGTGAGATTAGCCGCATACGGAGCGGGGGGTTTGATACGAGAACCTGTGTCGCTACTGTGGCTGCAATCTGATCCGGGTAACTAACTACTGATGGACAGAGCCATGTCAAACCACTGTGGCAGTGTTTTATTGGCAATCATGTGCCATTTGAGCATCGTTGAATGGCTGTAATGCGGGAGTTTTGGTATTGTGTGAAGGCATGTCCTCCGCTGTTCAAACCTCAATCTGCAAATACTTCCCGCTATGGTGCACGAGCAAGTCGAGACGATGGATCGAATTCGCGATGGTTCCGCCGTCGAGATCCGCTGTCGAGATACAAGTGACCATTCTGCAATAATAACGACTTAGTAACGTTATTTTTAAACAATAGATCTTCACATTTTTCTCTGCAGGCTGGATTGACATCGTCATCTGAGCCTGTCACTGGATCAACAAACTGAACATTTACCGCTAGCTTCCCTGCAGGTCATTGACAGCCGAATTACAAACAGGAAATAATGTATGACCAATGATGCTATGAACTTGATAGCACTAACTAGACTCATTGTATTTATTGCCATCATAACGGCTGAAGTAAGATTTGTAGCATTGCTGCCTGCTTGGACAGTCGTGCATACTCTTATCGTAATTAGGTCCCCCATCTGTCACATTTCCACAGCAGTCACATTTCTACAGCTGTCACATTTACGCGTCATGACGCGCTGGACGGTTCATTATCCAGTGGCAGTGGTGACACTGACCCGCTGGTTATCCAGTGACAGTGGTGACTGGTGACACTGGCCCTCTGGTTATCCAGTGACAGTGGTGACTGGTGACACTGACCCGCTGGTTATCCAGTGACAGTGGCGACACCGACCCTCTGGGTATCCAGTGACAGTGGTGACTGGTGACACTGACCCTCTGGTTATCCAGTGCCAGTGGTGACACTGACCCTCTGGTTATCCAGTGACAGTGGTGACTGGTGACACTGACCCTCTGGGTATCCAGTGACAGTGGTGACTGGTGATACTGACCCTCTGGTTATCCAGTGACAGTGGTGACACTGACCCTCTGGTTATCCAGTGACAGTCGTGACTGGTGACACTGACCCTCTGGTTATCCAGTGACAGTGGTGACACTGACCCTCTGGTTATCCAGTGACAGTGGTGACACTGACCCTCTGGTTATCCAGTGACAGTGGCGACACTGACCCTCTGGGTATCCAGTGACAGTGGTGACTGGTGACACTGACCTTCTGGTTATCCAGTGACAGTGGTGACTGGTGACACTGACCCTCTGGTTATCCAGTGACAGTGGTGACTGGTGACACTGACCCGCTGGTTATCCAGTGACAGTGGTGACACTGACCCTCTGGTTATCCAGTGACAGTGGTGACTGGTGACACTGACCCGCTGGTTATCCAGTGACAGTGACGTCACTGACCCTCTGGGTATACAGTGACAGTGGTGACTGGTGACACTGACCCTCTGGTTATCCAGTGACAGTGGCGACACTGACCCGCTGGTTATCCAGTGACAGTGGTGACTGGTGACACTGACCCTCTGGGTATCCAGTGACAGTGGTGACTGGTGACACTGACCCTCTGGTTATCCAGTGACAGTGGCGACACTGACCCTCTGGTTATCCAGTGACAGTGGTGACTGGTGACACTGACCCTCTGGTTATCCAGTGACAGTGGTGACACTGACCCTCTGGTTATCCAGTGACAGTGGTGACACTGACCCTCTGGTTATCCAGTGACAGTGATGACTGGTGACACTGACCCGCTGGTTATCCAGTGACAGTGGCGACACTGACCCTCTGGGTATCCAGTGACAGTGGTGACTGGTGACACTGACCCTCTGGTTATCCAGTGACAGTGGTGACTGGTGACACTGACCCGCTGGTTATCCAGTGACAGTGACGTCACTGACCATCTGGTTATCCAGTGACAGTGGTGACTGGTGACACTGACTCGCTGGTTATCCAGTGACAGTGGCGACACTGGCCCTCTGGGTATCCAGTGACAGTGGTGACTGGTGACACTGACCCTCTGGTTATCCAGTGACAGTGGCGACACTGACCCGCTGGTTATCCAGTGACAGTGGTGACTGGTGACACTGACCCTCTGGTTATCCAGTGACAGTGGTGACTGGTGACACTGACCCGCTGGTTATCCAGTGACAGTGGCGACACCGATCCTCTGGGTATCCAGTGACAGTGGTGACTGGTGACACTGACCCTCTGGTTATCCAGTGCCAGTGGTGACACTGACCCTCTGGTTATCCAGTGGCAGTGGTGACTGGTGACACTGACCCTCTGGTTATCCAGTGACATTGGTGACACTGACCCGCTGGTTATCCAGTGACAGTGGTGACACGGACCCTCTGGTTATCCAGTGACAGTGGTGACTGGTGACACTCACCCTCTGGTTATCCAGTGACAGTGGTGACTGGTGACACTGACCCGCTGGTTATCCAGTGACAGTGACGTCACTGACCCTCTGGTTATCCAGTGACAGTGGTGACTGGTGACACTGACCCGCTGGTTATCCAGTGACATTGGCAACACTGGCCCTCTGGGTATCCAGTGACAGTGGTGACTGGTGACACTGACCCTCTGGTTATCCAGTGACAGTGGCGACACTGACCCGCTGGTTATCCAGTGACAGTGACGTCACTGACCCTCTGGGTATACAGTGACAGTGGTGACTGGTGACACTGACCCTCTGGTTATCCAGTGACAGTTACGACACTGACCCGCTGGTTATCCAGTGACAGTGGTGACTGGTGACACTGACCCTCTGGTTATCCAGTGACAGTGACGTCACTGACCCTCTGGTTATCCAGTGACAGTGACGTCACTGACCCTCTGGTTATCCAGTGACAGTGGTGACACTGACCCTCTGGTTATCCAGTGACAGTGGTGACACTGACTCTCTGGTTATCCAGTGACAGTAGTGACACTGACCCTCTGGTTATCCAGTGACAGTGACGTCACTGACCCGCTGGTTATCCAGTGACAGTGGCGACACTGACCCTCTGGTTATCCAGTGACAGTGGTGACACTGACCCTCTGGTTATCCAGTGACAGTGACGTCACTGACCCGCTGGTTATCCAGTGACAGTGGTGACACTGACCCTCTGGTTATCCAGTGACAGTGGTAACACTGACCCGCTGGTTATCCAGTGGCAGTGGTGACTGGTGACACTGACCCTCTGGTTATCCAGTGACAGTGGTGACACTGACCCGCTGGTTATCCAGTGGCAGTGGTGACTGGTGACACTAACCCGCTGGTCATCCAGTGCCAGTGGTGACACTGACCCTCTGCTTATCCAGTGACAGTGACGACACTGACCATCTGGTTACCCAGTGGCAGTGGCGACAGTGACCCGCTGGTTATCCAGTGACAGTGGTGACACTGACCCTCTGGTTATCCAGTGACAGTGACGTCACTGACCCTCTGGGTATCCAGTGACAGTGGTGACTGGTGACACTCACCCTCTGGTTATCCGGTGACAGTGGCGACACTGACCCTCTGGTTATCCAGTGACAGTGGTGACACTAACCCTCTGGTTATCCAGTGACAGTGGTGACTGGTGACACTGACCCTCTGGTTATCCGGTGACAGTGGCGACACTGCCCCTCTGGTTATCCAGTGGCAGTGGTGACACTAACCCTCTGGTTATCCAGTGACAGTGGTGACTGGTGACACTGACCCTCTGGTTATCCAGTGACAGTGGTGACACTAACCCTCTGGTTATCCAGTGACAGTGGTGACTGGTGACACTGACCCTCTGGTTATCCAGAGACAGTGGTGACACTAACCCTCTGGTTATCCAGTGACAGTGGTGACACTGACCCTCTGGTTATCCAGTGACAGTGGCGACACTAACCCTCTGGTTATCCAGTGATAGTGGTGGCTGGTGACACTGACCCTCTGGTTATCCAGTGACAGTGGCGACACTGACCCTCTGGTTATCCAGTGACAGTGACGTCACTGACCCTCTGGTTATCCAGTGACAGTGGCGACACTGACCCTCTGGTTATCCAGTGGCAGTGGCGACACTGACCCTCTGGTTATCCAGTGACAGTGATGACTGGTGACACTGACCCTCTGGTTATCCAGTGACAGTGGTGACTGGTGACACTGACCCTCTGGTTATCCAGTGACAGTAGTGACTGGTGACACTGACCCTCTGATTATCCAGTGACAGTGGTGACTGGTGACACTGACCCTCTGGTTATCCAGTGACAGTGGCGACACTGACCCTCTGGTTATCCAGTGACAGTGGTGACTGGTGACACTGAACCTCTGGTTATCCAGTGACAGTGGTGACTGGTGACACTGACCCTCTGGTTATCCAGTGACAGTGGTGACCGGTGACACTGACCCTCTGGTTATCCAGTGACAGTGACGTCACTGACCCTCTGGTTATCCAGTGACGGTGGTGACACTGACCCTCTGGTTATCCAGTGACAGTGGTGACACTGACTCTCTGGTTATCCAGTGACAGTAGTGACACTGACCCTCTGGTTATCCAGTGACAGTGACGTCACTGACCCGCTGGTTATCCAGTGTCAGTGGTGACACTGACCCTCTGGTTATCCAGTGACAGTGGTGACACTGACCCTCTGGTTATCCAGTGACAGTGACGTCACTGACCCGCTGGTTATCCAGTGACAGTGGTGACACTGACCCTCTGGTTATCCAGTGACAGTGGTAACACTGACCCGCTGGTTATCCAGTGGCAGTGGTGACTGGTGACACTGACCCTCTGGTTATCCAGTGACAGTGGTGACACTGACCCGCTGGTTATCCAGTGGCAGTGGTGACTGGTGACACTAACCCGCTGGTTATCCAGTGACAGTGGTGACACTGACCCTCTGGTTATCCAGTGACAGTGACGACACTGACCTTCTGGTTACCCAGTGGCAGTGGCGACAGTGACCCGCTGGTTATCCAGTGACAGTGTTGACACTGACCCTCTGGTTATCCAGTGACAGTGACGTCACTGACCCTCTGGGTATCCAGTGACAGTGGTGACTGGTGACACTCACCCTCTGGTTATCCGGTGACAGTGGCAATACTGACCCTCTGGTTATCCAGTGACAGTGGTGACACTAACCCTCTGGTTATCCAGTGGCAGTGGTGACTGGTGACACTGACCCTCTGGTTATCCGGTGACAGTGGCGACACTGCCCCTCTGGTTATCCAGTGGCAGTGGTGACACTAACCCTCTGGTTATCCAGTGACAGTGGTGACTGGTGACACTGACCCTCTGGTTATCCAGTGACAGTGGTGACACTAACCCTCTGGTTATCCAGTGACAGTGGTGACTGGTGACACTGACCCTCTGGTTATCCAGTGACAGTGGTGACACTAACAATCTGGTTATCCAGTGACAGTGGTGACTGGTGACACTAACCTCTGGTTATCCGGTGACAGTGGCGACGCTGCCCCTCTGGTTATCCAGTGGCAGTGGTGGCACTGACCCCCTGGTTATCCAGTGACAGTGGTGACACAGACCCTCTGGTTATCCAGTGACAGTGGTGACTGGTGACACTGACCCTCTGGTTATCCAGTGACAGTGGTGACACTAACCCTCTGGTTATCCAGTGACAGTGGTGACTGGTGACACTGACCCTCTGGTTATCCAGTGACAGTGGTGACTGGTGACACTGACCCTCTGATTATCCAGTGACAGTGGTGACTGGTGACACTGACCCTCTGGTTATCCAGTGACAGTGGCGACACTGACCCTCTGGTTATCCAGTGACAGTGGTGACTGGTGACACTGACCCTCTGGTTATCCAGTGACAGTGGTGACTGGTGACACTGACCCTCTGGTTATCCAGTGACAGTGGTGACTGGTGACACTGACCCTCTGGTTATCCAGTAACAGTGGTGACTGGTGACACTGACCCTCTGGTTATCCAGTGACAGTGACGTCACTGACCCTCTGGTTATCCAGTGACGGTGGTGACACTGACCCTCTGGTTATCCAGTGACAGTGGTGACACTGACTCTCTGGTTATCCAGTGACAGTAGTGACACTGACCCTCTGGTTATCCAGTGACAGTGACGTCACTGACCCGCTGGTTATCCAGTGACAGTGGCGACACTGACCCTCTGGTTATCCAGTGACAGTGGTGACACTGACCCTCTGGTTATCCAGTGACAGTGACGTCACTGACCCGCTGGTTATCCAGTGACAGTGGTGACACTGACCCTCTGGTTATCCAGTGACAGTGGTAACACTGACCCGCTGGTTATCCAGTGGCAGTGGTGACTGGTGACACTGACCCTCTGGTTATCCAGTGACAGTGGTGACACTGACCCGCTGGTTATCCAGTGGCAGTGGTGACTGGTGACACTAACCCGCTGGTTATCCAGTGACAGTGGTGACACTGACCCTCTGGTTATCCAGTGACAGTGATGACACTGACCCTCTGGTTACCCAGTGGCAGTGGCGACAGTGACCCGCTGGTTATCCAGTGACAGTGGTGACACTGACCCTCTGGTTATCCAGTGACAGTGACGTCACTGACCCTCTGGGTATCCAGTGACAGTGGTGACTGGTGACACTCACCCTCTGGTTATCCGGTGACAGTGGCGATACTGACCCTCTGGTTATCCAGTGACAGTGGTGACACTAACCCTCTGGTTATCCAGTGGCAGTGGTGACTGGTGACACTGACCCTCTGGTTATCCGGTGACAGTGGCGACACTGCCCCTCTGGTTATCCAGTGGCAGTGGTGACACTAACCCTCTGGTTATCCAGTGACAGTGGTGACTGGTGACACTGACCCTCTGGTTATCCAGTGACAGTGGTGACACTAACCCTCTGGTTATCCAGTGACAGTGGTGACTGGTGACACTGACCCTCTGGTTATCCAGTGACAGTGGTGACACTAACCCTCTGGTTATCCAGTGACAGTGGTGACTGGTGACACTGACCGTCTGGTTATCCGGTGACAGTGGCGACGCTGCCCCTCTGGTTATCCAGTGGCAGTGGTGGCACTGACCCCCTGGTTATCCAGTGACAGTGGTGACACTAACCCTCTGGTTATCCAGTGGCAGTGGTGACTGGTGACACTGACCCTCTGGTTATCCGGTGACAGTGGCGACACTGCCCCTCTGGTTATCCAGTGGCAGTGGTGACACTGACCCCCTGGTTATCCAGTGACAGTGGTGACACTAACCCTCTGGTTATCCAGTGACAGTGGTGACACTGACCCTCTGGTTATCCAGTGACAGTGGTGACACTGACTCTCTGGTTATCCAGTGACAGTAGTGACACTGACCCTCTGGTTATCCAGTGACAGTGGCGACACTAACCCTCTGGTTATCCAGTGATAGTGGTGACTGGTGACACTGACCCTCTGGTTATCCGGTGACAGTGGTGACGCTGCCCCTCTGGTTATCCAGTGGCAGTGGTGGCACTGACCCCCTGGTTATCCAGTGACAGTGGTGACACTAACCCTCTGGTTATCCAGTGACAGTGGTGACTGGTGACACTGACCCTCTGGTTATCCAGTGACAGCGGTGACACTAACCCTCTGTTTATCCAGTGACAGTGGTGACTGGTGACACTGACCCTCTGGTTATCCGGTGACAGTGGCGACACTGCCCCCTGGTTATCCAGTGGCAGTGGTGACACTGACCCCCTGGTTATCCAGTGACAGTGGTGACACTAACCCTCTGGTTATCCAGTGGCAGTGGTGACACTGACCCTCTGGTTATCCAGTGACAGTGACGTCACTGACCCTGTGGTTATCCAGTGACAGTGGCGACACTGACCCTCTGGTTATCCAGTGGCAGTGGCGACACTGACCCTCTGGTTATCCAGTGACAGTGGCGACACTAACCCTCTGGTTATCCAGTGATAGTGGTGACTGGTGACACTGATCCTCTGGTTATCCAGTGACAGTGGCGACACTGCTCCTCTGGTTATCCAGTGACAGTGACGTCACTGACCCTCTGGTTATCCAGTGACAGTGGCGACACTGACCCTCTGGTTATCCAGTGGCAGTGGCGACACTGACCCTCTGGTTATCCAGTGACAGTGGTGACTGGTGACACTGACCCTCTGGTTATCCAGTGACAGTGGTGACTGGTGACACTGACTCTCTGGTTATCCAGTGACAGTGGTGACTGGTGACACTGACCCTCTGGTTATCCAGTGACAGTGGTGACTGGTGACACTGACCCTCTGGTTATCCAGTGACAGTGGCGACACTGACCCTCTGGTTATCCAGTGACAGTGGTGACTGGTGACACTGACCCTCTGGTTATCCAGTGACAGTGGTGACTGGTGACACCGACCCTCTGGTTATCCAGTGACAGTGGTGACTGGTGACACTGACCCTCTGGTTATCCAGTGACAGTGACGTCACTGACCCTCTGGTTATCCAGTGACAGTGGTGACACTGACCCTCTGGTTATCCAGTGACAGTGGTGACACTGACTCTCTGGTTATCCAGTGACAGTAGTGACACTGACCCTCTGGTTATCCAGTGACAGTGACGTCACTGACCCGCTGGTTATCCAGTGACAGTGGCGACAATGACCCTCTGGTTATCCAGTGACAGTGGTGACACTGACCCTCTGGTTATCCAGTGACAGTGACGTCACTGACCCGCTGGTTGTCCAGTGACAGTGGTGACACTGACCCTCTGGTTATCCAGTGACAGTGGTAACACTGACCCGCTGGTTATCCAGTGGCAGTGGTGACTGGTGACACTGACCCTCTGGTTATCCAGTGACAGTGGTGAAACTGACCCGCTGGTTATCCAGTGGCAGTGGTGACTGGTGACACTAACCCGCTGGTTATCCAGTGACAGTGGTGACACTGACCCTCTGGTTATCCAGCGACAGTGACGACACTGACCCTCTGGTTACCCAGTGGCAGTGGCGACAGTGACCCGCTGGTTATCCAGTGACAGTGGTGACACTGACCCTCTGGTTATCCAGTGACAGTGACGTCACTGACCCTCTGGGTATCCAGTGACAGTGGTGACTGGTGACACTCACCCTCTGGTTATCCGGTGACAGTGGCGATACTGACCCTCTGGTTATCCAGTGACAGTGGTGACACTAACCCTCTGGTTATCCAGTGGCAGTGGTGACTGGTGACACTGACCCTCTGGTTATCCGGTGACAGTGGCTACACTGCCCCTCTGGTTATCCAGTGGCAGTGGTGACACTGACCCCCTGGTTATCCAGTGACAGTGGTGACACTAACCCTCTGGTTATCCAGTGACAGTGGTGACTGGTGACACTGACCCTCTGGTTATCCAGTGACAGTGGTGACTGGTGACACTGACCCTCTGATTATCCAGTGACAGTGGTGACTGGTGACACTGACCCTCTGGTTATCCAGTGACAGTGGCGACACTGACCCTCTGGTTATCCAGTGACAGTGGTGACTGGTGACACTGACCCTCTGGTTATCCAGTGACAGTGGTGACTGGTGACACTGACCCTCTGGTTATCCAGTGACAGTGGTGACTGGTGACACTGACCCTCTGGTTATCCAGTAACAGTGGTGACTGGTGACACTGACCCTCTGGTTATCCAGTGACAGTGACGTCACTGACCCTCTGGTTATCCAGTGACGGTGGTGACACTGACCCTCTGGTTATCCAGTGACAGTGGTGACACTGACTCTCTGGTTATCCAGTGACAGTAGTGACACTGACCCTCTGGTTATCCAGTGACAGTGACGTCACTGACCCGCTGGTTATCCAGTGACAGTGGCGACACTGACCCTCTGGTTATCCAGTGACAGTGGTGACACTGACCCTCTGGTTATCCAGTGACAGTGACGTCACTGACCCGCTGGTTATCCAGTGACAGTGGTGACACTGACCCTCTGGTTATCCAGTGACAGTGGTAACACTGACCCGCTGGTTATCCAGTGGCAGTGGTGACTGGTGACACTGACCCTCTGGTTATCCAGTGACAGTGGTGACACTGACCCGCTGGTTATCCAGTGGCAGTGGTGACTGGTGACACTAACCCGCTGGTTATCCAGTGACAGTGGTGACACTGACCCTCTGGTTATCCAGTGACAGTGATGACACTGACCCTCTGGTTACCCAGTGGCAGTGGCGACAGTGACCCGCTGGTTATCCAGTGACAGTGGTGACACTGACCCTCTGGTTATCCAGTGACAGTGACGTCACTGACCCTCTGGGTATCCAGTGACAGTGGTGACTGGTGACACTCACCCTCTGGTTATCCGGTGACAGTGGCGATACTGACCCTCTGGTTATCCAGTGACAGTGGTGACACTAACCCTCTGGTTATCCAGTGGCAGTGGTGACTGGTGACACTGACCCTCTGGTTATCCGGTGACAGTGGCGACACTGCCCCTCTGGTTATCCAGTGGCAGTGGTGACACTAACCCTCTGGTTATCCAGTGACAGTGGTGACTGGTGACACTGACCCTCTGGTTATCCAGTGACAGTGGTGACACTAACCCTCTGGTTATCCAGTGACAGTGGTGACTGGTGACACTGACCCTCTGGTTATCCAGTGACAGTGGTGACACTAACCCTCTGGTTATCCAGTGACAGTGGTGACTGGTGACACTGACCGTCTGGTTATCCGGTGACAGTGGCGACGCTGCCCCTCTGGTTATCCAGTGGCAGTGGTGGCACTGACCCCCTGGTTATCCAGTGACAGTGGTGACACTAACCCTCTGGTTATCCAGTGACAGTGGTGACTGGTGACACTGACCCTCTGGTTATCCGGTGACAGTGGTGACACTGCCCCTCTGGTTATCCAGTGGCAGTGGTGACACTGACCCCCTGGTTATCCAGTGACAGTGGTGACACTAACCCTCTGGTTATCCAGTGACAGTGGTGACACTGACCCTCTGGTTATCCAGTGACAGTGGTGACACTGACTCTCTGGTTATCCAGTGACAGTAGTGACACTGACCCTCTGGTTATCCAGTGACAGTGGCGACACTAACCCTCTGGTTATCCAGTGATAGTGGTGACTGGTGACACTGACCCTCTGGTTATCCGGTGACAGTGGTGACGCTGCCCCTCTGGTTATCCAGTAGCAGTGGTGGCACTGACCCCTGGTTATCCAGTGACAGTGGTGACACTAACCCTCTGGTTATCCAGTGACAGTGGTGACTGGTGACACTGACCCTCTGGTTATCCAGTGACAGCGGTGACACTAACCCTCTGTTTATCCAGTGACAGTGGTGACTGGTGACACTGACCCTCTGGTTATCCGGTGACAGTGGCGACACTGCCCCCTGGTTATCCAGTGGCAGTGGTGACACTGACCCCCTGGTTATCCAGTGACAGTGGTGACACTAACCCTCTGGTTATCCAGTGGCAGTGGTGACACTGACCCTCTGGTTATCCAGTGACAGTGACGTCACTGACCCTGTGGTTATCCAGTGACAGTGGCGACACTGACCCTCTGGTTATCCAGTGGCAGTGGCGACACTGACCCTCTGGTTATCCAGTGACAGTGGCGACACTAACCCTCTGGTTATCCAGTGATAGTGGTGACTGGTGACACTGACCCTCTGGTTATCCAGTGACAGTGGCGACACTGATCCTCTGGTTATCCAGTGACAGTGACGTCACTGACCCTCTGGTTATCCAGTGACAGTGGCGACACTGACCCTCTGGTTATCCAGTGGCAGTGGCGACACTGACCCTCTGGTTATCCAGTGACAGTGGTGACTGGTGACACTGACCCTCTGGTTATCCAGTGACAGTGGTGACTGGTGACACTGACTCTCTGGTTATCCAGTGACAGTGGTGACTGGTGACACTGACCCTCTGGTTATCCAGTGACAGTGGTGACTGGTGACACTGACCCTCTGGTTATCCAGTGACAGTGGCGACACTGACCCTCTGGTTATCCAGTGACAGTGGTGACTGGTGACACTGACCCTCTGGTTATACAGTGACAGTGGTGACTGGTGACACCGACCCTCTGGTTATCCAGTGACAGTGGTGACTGGTGACACTGACCCTCTGGTTATCCAGTGACAGTGACGTCACTGACCCTCTGGTTATCCAGTGACAGTGGTGACACTGACCCTCTGGTTATCCAGTGACAGTGGTGACACTGACTCTCTGGTTATCCAGTGACAGTGGTGACACTGACCCTCTGGTTATCCAGTGACAGTGACGTCACTGACCCGCTGGTTATCCAGTGACAGTGGCGACAATGACCCTCTGGTTATCCAGTGACAGTGGTGACACTGACCCTCTGGTTATCCAGTGACAGTGACGTCACTGACCCGCTGGTTGTCCAGTGACAGTGGTGACACTGACCCTCTGGTTATCCAGTGACAGTGGTAACACTGACCCGCTGGTTATCCAGTGGCAGTGGTGACTGGTGACACTGACCCTCTGGTTATCCAGTGACAGTGGTGAAACTGACCCGCTGGTTATCCAGTGGCAGTGGTGACTGGTGACACTAACCCGCTGGTTATCCAGTGACAGTGGTGACACTGACCCTCTGGTTATCCAGTGACAGTGACGACACTGACCCTCTGGTTACCCAGTGGCAGTGGCGACAGTGACCCGCTGGTTATCCAGTGACAGTGGTGACACTGACCCTCTGGTTATCCAGTGACAGTGACGTCACTGACCCTCTGGGTATCCAGTGACAGTGGTGACTGGTGACACTCACCCTCTGGTTATCCGGTGACAGTGGCGATACTGACCCTCTGGTTATCCAGTGACAGTGGTGACACTAACCCTCTGGTTATCCAGTGGCAGTGGTGACTGGTGACACTGACCCTCTGGTTATCCGGTGACAGTGGCTACACTGCCCCTCTGGTTATCCAGTGGCAGTGGTGACACTGACCCCCTGGTTATCCAGTGACAGTGGTGACACTAACCCTCTGGTTATACAGTGGCAGTGGTGACACTGACCCTCTGGTTATCCAGTGACAGTGACGTCACTGACCCTGTGGTTATCCAGTGACAGTGGCAACACTGACCCTCTGGTTATCCAGTGGCAGTGGCGACACTGACCCTCTGGTTATCCAGTGACAGTGGCGACACTAACCCTCTAGTTATCCAGTGATAGTGGTGACTGGTGACACTGACCCTCTGGTTATCCAGTGACAGTGGCGACACTGACCCTCTGGTTATCCAGTGACAGTGACGTCACTGACCCTCTGGTTATCCAGTGACAGTGGCGACACTGACCCTCTGGTTATCCAGTGGCAGTGGCGACACTGACCCTCTGGTTATCCAGTGACAGTGGTGACTGGTGACACTGACCCTCTGGTTATCCAGTGACAGTGGTGACTGGTGACACTGACCCTCTGGTTATCCAGTGACAGTGGTGACTGGTGACACTGACCCTCTGGTTATCCAGTGACAGTGGTGACTGGTGACACTGACCCTCTGGTTATCCAGTGACAGTGGTGACAGTGGCGACACTAACCCTCTGGTTATCCAGTGACAGTGGTGGCTGGTGACACTCACCCTCTGGTTATCCAGTGACAGTGGCGACACTGACCCTCTGGTTATCCAGTGACAGTGGCGACTGGTGACACTGAGCCTCTGGTTATCCAGTGACAGTGGCGACACTGACCCTCTGGTTATCCAGTGACAGTGGTGACTGGTGACACTGACCCTCTGGTTATCCAGTGACAGTGGTGACTGGTGACACTGACCCTCTGGTTATCCAGTGACAGTGGTGACAGTGGCGACACTAACCCTCTGGTTATCCAGTGACAGTGGTGGCTGGTGACACTGACCCTCTGGTTATCCAGTGACAGTGGCGACACTGACCCTCTGGTTATCCAGTGACAGTGGCGACTGGTGACACTGAGCCTCTGGTTATCCAGTGACATTGGCGACACTAACCCTCTGGTTATCCAGTGATAGTGGTGGCTGGTGACACTGACCCTCTGGTTATCCAGTGATAGTGGTGACACTGACCCTCTGGTTATCCAGTGACAGTGGTGACACTGATCTTCTGGTTATCCAGTGACAGTGGTGACACTGCCCCTCTGGTTACCCAGTGGCAGTGACGTCACTGACCCTCTGGTTACCCAGTGGCAGTGGCGACACTGCCCCTCTGGTTATCCAGTGGCAGTGACGTCACTGACCCTCTGGACTGCACCGGCCGGCGGGTATCGCCGGTGTGCCATTCACTGTGCTCCACCGGCGCGCCGCGGACCGATCTTCAATGCTATCTGATCATCGCCATTTTCTGCTCCAGTGCGTGGCTTATCTTTCAGTGGACGTTTGTGTTTGTGTTACACTCAGCAGGGCATTAGCTCGAGTGCCAGCGCGCCTGCTGCAGCGGCACTGTCCGGGGATATAAAGCCTACTGCAGCGGCACTGTCCGGGACATTAAGCCTACTGCAGCGGCACTGTCCGGAGACATAGAGCCTACTGCAGCGGCACTGTCCGGAACATAAAGCCTACTGCAGCGGCACTGTCCGGGACATTAAGCCTACTGCCGCGGCACTGTCCGGAACATAAAGCCTACTGCAGCGGCACTGTCCGGAACATAAAGCCTACTGCAGCGGCACTGTCCGGGACATAAAGCCTACTGCAGCGGCACTGTCCGGAACATAAAGCCTACTGCAGCGGCACTGTCCGGAACATAAAGCCTACTGCAGCGGCACTGTTCGGAACATAAAGCCTGCTGCAGCGGCACGGTCCGGGGACATAAAGAGACCCAGCGGTCAGAAGGTATACGTCACTCAGAACAATGTCGGCGTGACGTCAGCGGCGAATTCAGACGTGACGTCAGCGGTGAATTGAGACTTGACGTCAGCGGTTAATTGAGCCGTGATGTCAGCGGTGAATTCAGACGTGACGTCAGCGGTGAATTCAGACGTGACGTCATCGGTGAACTGAGCCGTGATGTTAGCGGTGAATTCAGACGTGACGTCAGCGGTGAATTCAGACGTGACGTCAGCGGTGAATTCAGATGTGACGTCAGCGAGGAATTCAGCCTTGACGGCAGCATTGAACGTGACGTCACGGCTGAAAATGCTGCCAGACAGTCAGGTGATGCCGCTGGCAATCATGACATCAATGACCAGAGTGCAGGAGACAGTATTGGTAGGGATGCTGGACAAGCAGTTATCAGTCGAGTACGACAAATGCGAACTGACATCACGGGTGGAGTTTCCTATTCAAATGGTGGGGCGACTGCCCCACCAACTTTTGTTTTGCCCCGCCAACTTTTGTCAGATTTGAAGATTTCCTGGCGTTCAAATGGTCATTTTTCACCTGAACCCTTGCAAACAACCAGCCTATAACATTTCGCCCCACCAACTTTGTCTGGAAATCTCCACCCATGACTGACATCACACACGTTGCACAAGAGTATGTTTGCACGCATTGTATGTACTACTTATAATCACTGGTAATCAGTAGCATTCACATTTTATCGGAAACAGCTCCGAGAACAAAATAAGCCCCAATGCGAAAATGTAAAAACAAGTAGACCAAATAACCTTGAAATGCGTAAACCCGTGTTGCTCTTTAACGATCCTGACATCACCAGAGATGGTTTAGCAGCTGTAATCGCTCCTATTATTACTGCTATTAAAATCCCGATGACATTATGCGTGTCTGAGCTTCTTAACCTTTAACCTTTAAAGGCTCTGCGGGCGGTACGAATTCGTGAAAACAAACGCCAGACAAGTGCGCGGCGATTTTAATTGCGACTTCTGCGCAGTGCCTTAATGCCTGTATGACGGCCTTAACAAGGAACACTTGTCAGTAACAATAGCAGAGCGCTGATGCTGATCACAATGCACTGTTTCCACGAGCGTGGAGGTCAAGTTCACATAAAACGAATCAATCTTCGAGGACTTTGGAGTAAGTGTTTACCAATGTTCATATATGATTTTTTGGCATGATAAACGTGTGTAATTTCCACATTTTCTTACTTATCGGGTATTGTTTCCCAAAAGGATCCAATTTCGTCCGCATGGTTCATTTCTATCTCGTTTCTGCTAACACACTCTGATGGCCTTTGGTCGCTCCGGGAAGGTCCCTAATCCGTCACCGACGCACACCAGTCGACCTCCACTGCACTTACTAACTATATATCATAACACTATCGTGCGCCAAGAAGGCCTGCACTCACTACAGTCTACAGTCTACAGTCTACAGTCTACAGTCTACAGTCTACATTCTACAGTCTACAGTCTACAGTCTACAGTCTACAGTCTACAGTCTACAGTCTACAGTCTACAGTCTACAGTCTACAGTCTACAGTCTACAGTCTACAGTCTACAGTCTACAGTCACTGCAGGACAGTCACACCACTACAGTCCTGGACGGCAAACATTTCAAATGACAGCTGCTTCGGCCGATACCCGCTATCGCAGCAGTTATACCTGAGATATTTCGCGCCGAGATGGCATACCCACGACGGATGGTGATTCTCCCCGCCGAGATGGTATACCCACGACGGGTGGTGATTCTCCGCGCGGAGGTGGTATACACACGACGGATGGTGATTCTCCGCGCCGAGGTGGTATACCCACGAAGGATGGTGATTCTCCGCGCCGAGATGGTATAGCCACGAAGGATGGTGATTCTCCGCGCCGAGATGGTATACCCACGAAGGATGGTGATTCTCCCCGCCGAGGTGGTATACCCACGACGGGTGGTGATTCTCCGCGCGGAGGTGGTATACACACGACGGATGTTGATTCTCCGCGCCGAGGTGGTATACCCACGAAGGATGGTGATTCTCCGCGCCGAGATGGTATAGCCACGAAGGATGGTGATTCTCCGCGCCGAGATTGTATACCCACGACGGATGGTGATTCTCCCCGCCGAGGTGGTATACCCACGACGGATGGTGATTCTCCGCGCCGAGGTGGTATACACACGACGGATGGTGATTCTCCGCGCCGAGATGGTATACCCACGACGGATGGTGATTCTCTCCGCCGTCAGACCACTCCTGATGGCGCCCGTTCCTAATTCCTGCGTGCCGCCTAAGCGGATCGTTTGCCGCAAACATGCTGATCAATGTCACCGGTGTATCGGGGCCGCGCACGCTCGTGACACTATCGGCCATAAATCCGTAAATCCAGGCGGCCCGGCGCTCGGCCGGCAGACACGCACAGTCGTGCGCGTGCGAACGCGCGTGAAAGACGCGGGCGCGCACACCCGGAAACATCTGTATTCTGTACCCAGACACCCAGGCGCAGACGAGACACAGGGAGACACCTCTGCAGCGTGACAAGGACGGAGGAGAGTTCGGACCGGCCGGGCCGGCTGCCGACCGACCAGCTCCGGCTCCGACCGTAGATCCGGAGAGCGGCTGCAGTTCCCGGAATCCCGGGCGTGCCGTGGGAATTCCGGCCGGGCGCCCGTCCATGACGCCCCCGACACACCGGCAACAGTCGACGACCTCTGACTGGGTCATGTGGTCAGTGGCCATCATGACGAGACAGACGTCCGTGTCGGGCGGTGCTGGGCCCCGTCGCTCGCCGCGGCCTGTGGACAGAGATGGACGGCTCGGACGCTGCTCCCGGCCGGGGTTCGTTCCCTGTCTGCGGTTACGGTATAGTACTGGTTGTCGCACCTCGGCCAGCGGCTGTGGTGGCGGGCCATCGGATGACGAACGTTCTTTTACTCAGTTCGGTGTGTATTTTGCACGGCACCGTTACAGACTGGCCGCTTACGTAACTGCATTCTCATGGAATTGCAAAACAGTTGAGATGCTCTTGTCGCATTACCGGACCTGAGCTGCCATGTCTAATTATACAGATGTCCAGGAAATGCGTACTATTTCGAGCAGCTCTAAACTGTCAGCTTGTCACCGTGCCCCCATCGGGCGCCGGTCGTGACAATGTTGACAGAATTTGCCGGCGGTATTTCATATCACAATTTTGGCGAACGTCGCTGCCTGTACTGTTATCTCGTTATCTTGTGTTCCGCATGTTCCGCATGTTGTTCCGGTGGTGCGTCATCGCCCATGACTCTGTATGATGAACTGGACACGGCTCCAGTTGTTACGTTTGTTCATTTTCTGGGACAGTAATCTGTTTACCGGAGACGTATCAACCCCTGTCTGACCTAACCTGTTGTTCATCTCTTATAACTGCGGCTTTTTCTCCTATCTGATTCATATCTGGGGGTCTGGTTCATATCAAGCTAGGATAACCTGTCACTTTGAGTTGCTGATGTCGTATTTTATGGTGCCAACGCTAAGACCGATTTTAGGTGTAAAAATGTATTAAAATGTTTTCAAAACTGCCAGTTTCAGCAGGTATCATGTTAACATTGTTTGTGAATACTGAGGTGAAGAAAACGAGTCCGTCCGATCAGTGTAGACACGGGGATTTGCAAAACAGATTGCAAAACACCGAGTTATGAGGGTTTCAGTTGCTGATGTACCATTCTCATAGCAGAGAGGGGAGGGGAGGCAAGGATAGAGATTGGGGTAAACAAGCTGAATCCGCCCTCCAGATCTCGAACAAAATGGCGGTTATGGTTGTAACTTTAGGACCAGCCAAGAGGTCTCCTAACTTTACGAATATTATATATAGATGCTTTTTCGAGGTCAGCCGTCCCATGGCAGGCTTGTACTTGACCAAAATGGTGTGTGATGGGAAGAAATATAAATTAATATGCTCCCGTGGTAATTAAACCACTTTTCCCGTTGTGGCAGATAGAAACGCCCGACGTTTACAAAATACATAAGGCCTTGTTAAGTGACTTTTTGCAATTGTTCTTAACTTGTTCGGAACAATCAGAATTCGATGGGCGTAGTCATTTTTAAAATACCTTCTCTTGTATGTCTAATTACACAATTATGTAATATCATATTAGCGACGGAAGACCGTAATGGTTTGTTTGTTGTTAATTGGATGCAAAGATGATTATAGGTGGCGTCCTCTGCGTCCTACCATCATTAAATCAATGCAGCTGACTTGCGCTGATGTCGCAGCCGCTGCCCCGCCTCGTCTACGCAGGTGACCGCATTGGCCGAGGTCCGAGTGGGGAGGGTGGAGT
>JAXIVJ010004774.1:0-2500 GCA_036785665.1 Chirona hameri | reverse complement strand
ACAAGCATGGCAGCGAGCCATGGATGGGCTCGCTGCCATGCCTAAGAAAGGGACTCGTTTGAACCACAAGGCATGGCAGCGAGCCATGCTGAGTCTGTTTTAAAAAAAAATGAAATAATGGAAAGCTGTTATCGGATAAGAATAGGAAGGCAATTCCAGTAAGAACGAGTAGTAATTTTTGCCAGGTCGTCGCCCTTAGAGAACCGATTATAATTTTTACGGAATGATTCAGGTGGATATGCTTAAATGATTCGAGACGCTTTAAGGACTTAACATATAGTGACGGCTCGGCGCTTGCGTGACTGCTCGGAGCCCCTAGAGGTCGAACGAGGAGATTAACTGGTCAAAATTACACCCGTGCCGGAGAAAATCGCACTTTTGGCGGATGGTATGCAATATAACACTTTCTGTACGTGCGGTAAAGATTGACCAAATAATGACCGGTTATAACATCTTGTTGGATTTGTTATTCGGGGAGATGAGACAGCTCAACAAAACGTGCGTTTATTAGAATTAATATCTTGAAAGCCTGAATGAGTAGCTGACAAATAGTAAATCGATTACTGTCCAGATTGAACCAGTTTAGGGTTTCCGGCATTTAAGTCGTATTTTGTGACAAGCTTTGAATTGTAAAGAGTTATCGGCACTTTAGACTTCCGCTGAGGAACACATCCTGATTTTCTGTTACATAGACAGTTTCAAGGCGTGAAAACGTCTGTTTGTCCTTTTCTCACTAAATCTTGCCTTGTCAATTTTATTTCCCTTGTATACCCGTTTGACATCATATTAATTCGCGTTCCGACGATCAATACACAGCTTTCCTGCTCTATTAACAACAGGACTCACAGCTGCCGTGTGCACGCGCACTCCAATGTGGCCAGAAAATGAACGCTGTATTTTGTGGTCGAAACTCTGAGCAATGCGTGTTAGCTTCCTCCTCGCGGTCACCTGGAAACTCGTGCATGACATGGAGATCGAGCTACCTTGCGATCCTTCGATCTGGAACGTTAGTTCTGACTTTTCAAACCGATACAGTCGCCAGAAATGGCAATTGCTAAATTACTATTATAATCAGAGTTAGATTGGTACCTAGTATTATTAGTCCATGGAGAAGGTCAATTGGCTCAAATGCTTGTCAATTTTCAACATATTGGGCGTATTGTGGCACTTATAAATGATTGCCGTGAATATGTTGAATTATACACGCCGCGCTGGGAGGGGGGAGGGGCGAAATCCGCCCACCCCACTGTTTTGTTGTTGTTGTTGTAAATATCTCCTGATTTTATCGGGCGCGATGTGCATTATTTGTTGTGTACCTGCTAACAAATATGAATGGCCGCGTCGTTTAAAGTTAGCAAAAATCGATCGACAACTTTTTAATTTATAACCCATCGAAGTAAATTATAAAATGAAAATGTCTCTAAATGACGCAGGGAAATGTTGATATGTAAAAGAGGTCAAATTGCAACTCTATCATACCTATTGTATCATTAATACTTCCACACATAATTAAACCCATTTTGGGGGTATATACATGCAATCACTGCGTTCCATAACAATGTCAAGCCAAGGAGCGCATACAAGCAAAAAATAAAGGGATTATATCTGGTTTCCGTCCTGAAAGGGAATGCACTCGTTTTGCAGTTGTATGAGCTTTAAGACACTTTAAGACATAACAAGGGATCTCAATGCTAATGTAGCCATTATTTCAGCCAATTACCAGCATTAAACTTTGGGTTTTAGACCTGCATCAGATAATGAGTACTTGATCGGCATTTACTGTCCACCACTTTGATTCTTCATAAATAATAGAGTTTTGAATTAATCTGCAAGTCCTACACTGGATACAAAATGATTATGCAATTCAAAACTTTACGGGACTTCTTATTACTACACACTGTTCCCCGTTCAGGTTTTTGCTTCTTATCTCTGCTGTAGCGTGAGAATTTGGTGGTGGCGTTTTGGTATCAAATTATGAAAAATATACAATTTATGGGGAAAATTAGGGTAACTGCTGCTGTCGTGGAACAAAACAAGGTTATTTTTCAAATATTGCTTATTTTACCGGAAAATATGCCATAATCGGGTGTTTTTATTAGCCTAAAAGAGATGACTTGGCTCTGCCTCAACCGGTCCTTCAAAAGTATGCGGTGGTGTCAGCGCGCACTTGAAATGTCCCTTACGTGCAGAAGGAGGTCCATTTCAGAAAAATGTGGCTACCGTGGGACTTCTACCACCTTTAAGATTACGTTTTACTATGTAACTCTATTATCTTGGCAAAAACAAAACGTATAATCCCCTTTCACATATTTTACCTCATTTGACCTTGAAAAGTATTGACCTAGGATCATGGAAATTTTCTCAAAACGAGACTCCCACAGCACCTCTCTACCCTACAAATTTTGTTATTGTGGCTCTTATGGGAACCGAGATGTAAGGGGGGGACCCCCCTCCCCTCCAGTGCGTTGTAATTATCAGAAGCCCTCCAGTGCGCGTGTTA
>JAXIVJ010004773.1:0-79772 GCA_036785665.1 Chirona hameri | reverse complement strand
TAGTTGCCGTGACGACAATGAAACACGAGTGTCGCACTTATCATATTTGATATAAATTGTTTGATTTCATTATTTGTTCCCGCTCTGACCCGAAGTTAGATAATTATACAATCAATTACAAGTTCGGGATTGCTGTCATTCACGGCACTACATGCGATAACCAATGCAGCAACCGTGATATGAAATTAGCAAGTCTAAAAGTTAGTAACAATTCTTGTTCACCCTTAATATAGCTTCTTCATGAACACAATTGGCGGCCACTCTGGGAAATACAACTAATATTGCGCAAAATGTGTGGACAACATGGCAGCACATGGAACAATTTTGCCTCCCCAAAGGACGAAGAACAAGCGAAGCCAGTTCTGAAGTATGTTTCTGTGCGGAACATAATTGGACAAGTCCAGCACAGAGTTTGGGCAGTCTGTTCGGAACGTGCTCTCCGAAACTCGATGAAGCCACTCGTAAGACGGCTGCCCTCACAGGCTGCGACGGGTCTGGATATGATCCGACGATGTGGGCTGAGCAGATGACTAGCACGTTTCCGACGATGTGGGCTGAGCAGATGACTAGCACGTTTCCGGACGATGTGGGCTGAGCAGATGACTAGCACGTTTCGACGATGTGGGCTGAGGAGATGACTAGCACGTTTCCGACGATGTGGGCTGAGCAGATGACTAGCACGTTTCCGACGATGTGGGCTGAGCAGATGACTAGCACGTTTCCGACGATGTGGGCTGAGCAGATGACTAGCACGTTTCCGACGATGTGGGCTGAGCAGATGACTAGCACGTTTCCGACGATGTGGGCTGAGCAGATGACTAGCACGTTTCCGACGATGTGGGCTGAACAGATGACTAGCACGTTTCCGACGATGTGGGCTGAGCAGATGACTAGCACGTTTCCGACGATGTGGGCTGAGCAGATGACTAGCACGTTTCCGACGATGTGGGCTGAGCAGATGACTAGCACGTTTCCGACGATGTGGGCTGAGCAGATGACTAGCACGTTTCCGACGATGTGGGCTGAGGAGATGACTAGCACGTTTCCGACGATGTGGGCGAGGAGATGACTAGCACGTTTCCGACGATGTGGGCTGAACAGATGACTAGCACGTTTCCGACAATGTGGGCTGAACAGATGA
The DNA here is from genome assembly GCA_036785665.1 of Chirona hameri. Taxonomy (NCBI): domain Eukaryota; kingdom Metazoa; phylum Arthropoda; class Thecostraca; order Balanomorpha; family Balanidae; genus Chirona; species Chirona hameri. The sequence goes on along the minus strand of JAXIVJ010004773.1, from coordinate 78,631 downwards.
CTAGCACGTTTCCGACGATGTGGGCTGAGGAGATGACTAGCACGTTTGTTTTACTCATTTTAGCAGAACTTTGAATGGATGTATTTTGGGATCAGACCGTTTCGCTAAGCAAAGCGTGCTACCTGCATCCTGGCTCTGATCCGGATCTCTTAATTCCAGTTCACCGGCAGAATTTAGTGGCGGAAGTTACGGGCTCTATAATTCGAGCATGGTTGGCACAACTGCTGATATCTTCTGACTTTAATCCGTGAGGAAATTATTTTTGTTTTGGATCAGAACGAATTAAGACTGAGGGACTTCCGAGCGAACTAAATTGAACTCAATTGGTTTTGCGTTTGTGTATACCATTTCATTTGTCATATGATATTTACATGTTTTCTTGGGAAGTTGTATCGACACGTGGTTAAATTGGGCTCCATGGAACACAATTTTAAAGATTCGGATATCAGTTACAAATCAAAATAAAAAGGGCTTTCAGAAGTAGGAACATTCACGCTTAGCTTTCGTGTACGAGTCATGCATATATCATCCTACATTCAGCACCCTATAAAAAAACGCAAATCCCTTCCACCCCTGGCAGTATGTCTGATGAGGCGTAGCACAGGGTAGCACTGTCTGCCCTCCTCCCTCCCTTCTTCCCTAGTCGGCTGCGATTAGCGAGCGTGGTTGGGCACGTCCAGTCAGGGGTCATTTGCCGCAACGTGATCAATTATCCCCGTGTCATCAATATTAGCCTTATCCATCATCGTTCCCCGGCACTCTGCGGCATGCAACTCAACTATCATTCCCAGGGGGCGTAGTGATCGGTAACGCCATCTTTATGTATGGCGCGGGCCGCAGCGCCGGGGACGTATTGGATGCGACGTATTGGATGCTGGGTGGTGACGAAACCAGAGCGTTGGATGTTTTTTTTCTTCAATGGTTCGTTGGTGTTGTTCTGGCAGTTTGGTATTGTATTGCGTTGTAGCATTCCGTTTCATTTTGCTCTGTGCACGCAATTATAATCGCTGGCTCAGAAACAAAACAATTTGTTTCATTGTTTGCTCCAGTATTGAAATATCACTGTAGAACGTGTGGTGGGTTTACTTTCCGAGTTCCTCTACATGGATTAATGACAGCGAAGATGTCCATCCACATTGTTTTCTGTCGGCTGTGAGGAATAGTGCACTATGCGGTTGCGTGCAGAAACCAATCAAGTTACCTTCCCAGGTGGACCATTAATTAATTTGTGTGCTGCGTGTAGTAACCGCAGGTGGCATTACTGCCCACCAGTGTGTCTTGTGCAGTGTTCATTTTTTGCATATACTTAAATAGATGATGCGGACACGACGGAAATTCTGGCTTCGTAGTGATTTATCGTGTGGAAAAATATCTTGCAGTTATTCCTTGAAGGGAACGTTAGTGCAAATATATGAGCAGGTGGCCAAATGTATTCCACTCCTTTGCCCAATAAGTACATATGTGCCTTCAGTTCTTCAAGTTGTGCGATCACAGACATCTCCATTTTGTGATCACCGATTATTTTTTAACAGACTTAACCAGGCACTTTGACGAGGTGGTCCTTTTCGAGTAGCTCTGTAGTCTGTTCACAGTCACTAAAGTTGATCCCAGTGCGGTCCAAAGAATACTCTGCATCGACTCAGCATTCGTTATTGGTGTTCAACCTTCCTAGAATTGCATCCAGATAAGAGTTTGGAAAGTAACGTCATGCAGCGACGCTCTAAGAAAAGACATGGCGCGGAATCTCACTGCCGTAGCCTATATCATAATCGCACTGTTTCCTTATATAATGCCTGTTGAGCTTGCCCTTCAGTTTGGAATACCCCAATCTTGAAAAGTTAGGAATTTTGAATCACAGCCCACAGGTATCTCTTGCGTTGTTGTTGTTGTTGGCAAGAGTTGGCATCTCTTGCGTGTGACATTGTGACAAGCTCGAAATCGCTGCAATGCAAATGTTTCGTGTTTCAGGCCGAGTACAGCAAATTGACATCACCGGCCTGGTGGGTGACTCGATCAAACTGCCGTGTGAGATCGACGAGGACAAGTGTGGTGAGGTGCACAACATCCAGTGGTACCGCGGCGACGGAGACACGCGAGTCTTCATCTACTCGGAGCTGGCAAACGTCGATACCAGCGAGAACATGCTCCAGGGCAGGTCAGTTGTCATGTTTCCAAGCACGTCGATTATTAACTGCCAAAGTTTGGAACGACGGAAATTTCGGTACCTATGAGTCATGCCAGTGCGTGAGAGACTGGTCCGCAAAAGATAGTGTGTTGAGTTGGGTCGGAGTAATTAGCTAGTGAATAATGTATAATTAATGGCATTTGGTCAGGAAACCTGAGGTATACTTGATGCCGGTCACAAATGTGAACTGCCGCTTTATACACTATGCATGATATGCATATGGGTAACTGGCTGAATCTCAAGCAGCTTTCATAAATCATTTAGCCTTCGCTGGGATCAAAATATGCATGCGTGGTGTTGCATTGAAGACCAGCAACTAAGGCAAAATTGGACTAATTGAATACTTATCATTATAACAAGCGTATGTTTCGTTACACTACCTCTCTTACTTTACATATTCATGCACAAAATAGTACCTGTTTTCTTATCAACGAATATTGACATTTTTATCTAGCGATTTTATCACACAATTTCCGTTGCATTTCAATTTCCATTTCATTATTAGTAACAATAGTCATTATGCAAACCAACTTCGCAGTGCGCGAATGCGAGGGAGAACATATTAAAGGTTGATTAGCAAACCCATCACCATACGCATACTTCGCTTTTCTATCTATCGCATTCCAAACATGAACACTCGTGCACATTCCTGTAATAAGCGACCCTCTCTGGTTACGAACATGCAGAGGTATTCGGAAATTGGAGCTCGTGGCTCCCGTCGCAGTACGGCGCATATCAACACAGTGGGCAGACGCCGCTTAGTTTGTCGTATCAGACTGCCATTTGTCTCAGCAAATCTTCGTCGGCCGTTCTGTGAACAGCCTATAAATTACCAGACGTACGCGCTGATCTTTCCCGCCCCAGAATCGCTGCATGGCGAGTGCCAAAGATAGCCTCGCTTTCAGCGGGATCCGTTCACGAAGACAGCGGGGTCTTGTCTGGTCTGCACCGAAGCCTGGTATCCGACTCTCAGTCTATGCTGCGTTGAAGTTTGGTACGTGGACAGGATTGTTAGCGGTGTGGATCGATTTTTACAAGAGACAAGTGTTGTTATATTGAGGCATTTAGGTATCCGATGTGTTAGTTGTGTAGTATGTGATTAAGCTAAGCTTGGTTCAATTCAGCTTGGATGGATACGGCATTTAATCGTTATTCTTTGGGAAATTGATCCTGGATCCCTATCGTCGATGATGTATTACGATTTTTGGACCAGCATAAAAAATTGCAAGAAGTACGTTTCGTCTGTTGGACGCTGTTTTCAGCCAGAGACGTTTCATATTCCAGACGCGAGGGAAGCAGAGTTGGGGTCAGTTTGTGATGCTCACACAGCGCCTGGTGTGTCAAAGTTTGCCGGAGCAGGCCTGTCCTGATGAGCCATGTGCAGGGAATTCCCAACTAACTTAATCAAGCTGACTGATGAGCGAAGAAAAGAGAAAAGTTAGAACGCGATGAAGCCTGAATTATCGTTGAGATGTCAATTTGCTATTAGTAATTGAGATGGCGAAGTCTGTTTGTTGAAAGGATCGTAGATGAATTAAAAATCGGATTATGAAACGAGCCCGGAGCTTTTCGATTGTCCTTGTGTGAATCATTAGCCTTGTTGCATCGCCAACATTGTCAACCGTTATTGCCCAAAGTCTGTAATGTTGTTTGACGCCCAGAGCTGCTTGTTGAACGATATTTTGCGCTAGATACATGACCGCATTATTGTGTATATTACGTCTAACGTTTGAATAAGGTTGTTTTGTTTTGATCTACATTTATCGTATTAAATAGCTCCTTCATATTTCATTTATATTTAGTAATTTTCTGCCTTCACCGCTGTGGCAGGCCTGCTAAACACGCCTCCTTTTAGGTCCACCGTGGCGTGCTAAGCATGTACCTGAGGTCTATGGAGCTCAACTTCGCCTAGTGTGTGTGCAAGAGTGTTTACTTATAATGAGCTGCGAAAGCTGTCGGATATTTCATAGTTTTGCGCTGTAGAGCTTTACCAGACCTGGGTGTTACGTTTTTGGAGCAGGAGCCGGAGCTTAGTCTGCTTTCGAGAAAATTCCGACCTCTGGAAATATAACATCAGGCTGTAAGATACACCGTGCATAACTGTGTGCTTAGATGACGGTATTGTGTATTTGGTGAGGTCAAGACAAGTCTGACTTGTGCGAAATAGTAATAGCATACATAAATAGCATGCAACAGATTTTTAGAAATTATTACCAAACAATTACATAGAGTGACGAAGAAATCTGATTTATTTCTACTGACAGTTTCACATAACTGTTCTGGACAATTTAAATTAATTTTGTGTTCAACTGAAATCTTCAACTCCATTTTTTTTTCAGAGGCTTCTTCGAATACGCGAAAGGCTCCTCAATGTCAGAGCTGGAGATCCGAGACCTGAGGGCGGATGATGAGAGCCTGTACAAGTGTGAGCTGACCTATCTGGAGGTGCGAGACAACTGTGCCGTTATCCAGTTCGTCAACCTCACCACACTAGGTAAGGCGCAAACCCTGGTACGCTTGGTAAGAATGCAACCTTATCACATTCACAAATATTACCACAATCTTACCAACTTGCCACAAATCTTACCAATATCTTAGCTATAAAAATAACATCATCATATTTGGTAAGACATTCGGTCTTTTTAACATACCTATTAGCAGAAAATTTCCAGGCCAAACATGATAGTTTGTCCGTTTAATAACGCCTAGTTATCCAGCTGCTACCATGATTGAGCACATCCAGATGCACTTAAACTTGATGTATTTGCCAAAAGAACGAAAGAAAAACAGATTCATCATAACAGCGCCCAAAACAGCTATTTACCCACCACATTGATGTATGCGAGTCGCGAGCAATGCAATGCGTTGTCCGATATGAACACTACTTCGTGGAGTCGCGTGCGTGTCATACGTCATGTCCACCCATCGGCGTTAAACTATGATAGCAGTCGCATCATTGGCCGTGGGCAATAAGGAGTAAGGGTCGATGCAGGTGCGGTCCGAAAACTGAAATATGTCACATGGCACGGCAGGAGACAATATCACCGTGCAATACCCTATCGCCGTTCAGGCACAACACACAAAATTGCACGAGTGGCGCGTGATGACCTGGCCCAGTCACGTCTGTGCCCCACTTGATAACCGAGCGGTCACGAAGTGCGCGCGAGGTCTTCATTTGGGACTGAACCTTTTTGGCGAACAGTGAGCATGTTTTCCATATTCATTAAAGGGACTGTCCCACCTTTTTTAAAGTTGTCCAATCACAGTTAATTGTACGTCTACATGTCAGGCGAGGTCAGCTGAACATGTTCGTGAACTTTATAAAAAAGTATATCTTGGAAAATATTCAACTTTTAGTTTTAAATGGAAAGTTGGGTTGGTAACGTCATGTGATTTTGTTGTAATAACAGGGAAATCCTTTGTGCTGCCAAATGTATGGCACAATTTTTTGTTGACATCTATTGCGCAGAAAAACAGCGAACCACCCGGTGTCTATATTGGCTAGCACTATCACCTGGAGTTGTTGCAGCAGTTGGCCGCCAGGGACCGCTAGTGAGCCAGGGTGTTATGACGTCGCAAGCAAATGGTACCACTAAATATTGATTAATGTATTTATTTATGAATAAATAAATATTTAGCGTTAAATATTTAACTAGTACCATTTGCTTGCGACGTCATAACACCCTGGCTCACTAGCGGTCCCTGGCGGCCATCTGCTGCATCAACTCCAGCTGATAGTGCTAGCCTCTAGATTGCGAACTACCCGGGGATCGATAAATGAAAGACGAAAATATTCCAAGGCTGACCTTAAAACAAGTCGACTATCATTACCAGTTGGGCAAAGAGAGACGACGCTGTCGGTTTAGAGGCCCTATTCAAATACACATGGGCCTTATTTTTTACAGATGTCAAAATCAAACTCGAACATCTTTTTGATTAGATCACTGTGGTTGTTTTATCTGCTACCATACTTAATTTCAATGCCAAGCCATCAAGATGGCTATCTCAACTCAAATATAATGTTAAGGTTGGATAGTCCCTTTAACTAATGTGTACAATCAAGAGGTTTATAGCACAGTGGCTATGCGCCACGAGTCATGTTCCCATTGTTCAACACTGTTCCGTGACACATTGGTCCTGCGTGACACGGGGTCTGTGACACAGGGTCTGTGACACAGGGTCTGTGACACATGGACACAGGGTCTGTGACACAGGGACACAGGGTCTGTGACACAGGGTATGTGACACAGGGTCTGTGACACAGGGTCTGTGACACAGGCTCTGTGACACAGGCTCTGTGACACAGGGTCTGTGACACAGGGTCTGGGACACAGGGTCTGTGACACAGGGTCTGTGACACAGGGACACAGGGTCTGTGACACAGGGTCATGTGACACAGGGACACAGGGTATGTGACACAGGGTCTGTGACACAGGGTATGTGACACAGAGTCTGTGACACAGGGTCTGTGACACAGGGTCTGTGATACTGGGTCTGTGACACAGGGTCTGTGACACAGGGTCTGGGACACAGGGTCTGTGACACAGGGTATGTGACACAGGGATACATGGTCAGTGACACAGGGTCTGTGGCACAGGGTCTGTGACACAGGGTCTGTGACACAGGGTCTGTGACACAGGGTCTGTGATACTGGGTCTGTGACACAGGTTCTGGGACACAGGGTCTGTGACACAGGGTCTGTGACACAGGCTCTGTGACACAGGGTATGTGACACAGGGTCTGTGACACAGGGTCTGTGACACAGGGTCTGTGACACAGGGTATGTGACACAGGGATACAGGGTATGTGACACAGGGTCTGTGACACAGGGTCTGTGACACAGGGTCTGTGACACGGGGTCTGTGATACGGGGTTTGTGACACAGGGTCTGTGACACAAGGACACAGGGTATGTGACACAGGATCCTGTGACACAGGGACACAGGGTATGTGACTCAGGGTCTGTGACACAGGGCCTGTGACACAGGATCTGTGACACAGGGTCTCTGACACAGGGACACAGGGTATGTGACACAGGGACACAGGGTATGTGACACAGGGTCTGTGACACAGGGTCTGCGACACAGGGTCTCTGACACGGTGTCTGTGACACATGGCATGTGACACAGGGTCTGTGACACAGGGTCTGTGACACAGGGTCTGTGACACAGGGTCTGTGACACAGGGTCTGTGACACAGGGTCTGTGACACGGGGTATGTGATACAGGGTATGTGACACAGGGTCTGTGACACAGGGACACAGGGTATGTGACACAGGGTCTGTGACACAGGGACACAGGGTATGTGACACAGGTTCTGTGACACAGGAACACAGGGTATGTGACACAGGATCTGTGACACAGGGACACAGGGTCTGTGACACAGGGTCTGCGACACAGGGTCTCTGACACAGGGACACAGGGTATGTGACACAGGGTATGTGACACAGGGTCTGTGACACAGGGTCTGTGACACAGGGTCTGTGACACAGGGTCTGTGACACAGGGACACAGGGTCTGTGACACAGGGTCTGTGACACAGGGACACAGGGTATGTGACACAGGGTCTGTGACACAGGGTCTGCGACACAGGGTCTCTGACACAGGGACACAGGGTATGTGACACAGGGTCTGTGACACAGGGTCTGCGACACAGGGTCTCTGACACAGGGACACAGGGTCTGTGACACAGGGTCTGTGACACAGGGACACAGGGTCTGTGACACAGGGTCTGTGACACAGGGACACAGGGTCTGTGACACAGGGTCTGTGACACAGGGTATGTGACACAGGATCTGTGACACAGGGTCTCTGACACAGGGACACAGGGTCTGTGACACAGGGTCTGTGACACAGGGTCTGTGACACAGGGACACAGGGTCTGTGACACAGGGTATGTGACACAGGGTATGTGACACAGGATCTGTGACACAGGGTCTCTGACACAGGGACACAGGGTATGTGACACAGGGTATGTGACACAGGGTCTGTGACACAGGGTCTGTGACACAGGGTATGTGACACAGGGTCTGTGACACAGGGTCTGTGACACAGGGACACAGGGTATGTGACACAGGGTCTGTGACACAGGGACACAGGGTATGTGACAGAGGGTCTGTGACACAGGGACACAGGGTATGTGACACAGGGTCTGTGACACAGGATCTGTGACACAGGGTATGTGACACAGGATCTGTGACACAGGGTCTCTGACACAGGGACACAGGGTATGTGACACAGGGTATGTGACACGGGGTCTGTGATACAGGGTCTGTGACACAGGGACACAGGGTCTGTGACACAGGGTCTGTGACACAGGGACACAGGGTATGTGACACAGGGTCTGTGACACAGGGTCTGTGACACAGGGCGGGAAGAAATGTCAGCTCTGATAGTTTCGGTGGCTGTCGTCCCCGTTTCGGCAACCTTGGCCAGATGTTGATAGCAACTAGTTCTAAGCATCCGCATTTATTTCCTCGGACTTGCTCCCTCAATTTGGTGTATTTTGTCTGCGTTAATCACTTCCCAGGCCAAGTGCGTCGTTCACGCTGGCGACTCCTTGTCATGATGATGCTTTGGGTTTTTGGGCGCTCCGACGGCTAACGTCATTTGGCGCCCAGGCTCCTTCACTCAGTCCGGGTAGGTGCTGATGGAGAAGCTGGTATGCTGAAGATGACATACTGGGTAGCTCAAACGTCCAGGGTATATTTGTTAACACGCGCCCTGGAGAGGGGGGCGAAATCCGCCCACCCCTCCGGTTTGTCGAGGATAGCGCAAAAACGGCGGCGCTGCGCGCCGCCGTTTTTTGCACACCTGTTCAGAAATGAATTTCCCACATTATGTAAAATTCGTGGCCTCGGGTCATCTCAGGTCAGGTCACCAGATTAGGTCACGTGATGACCTCAACTCCAAAACGTTTGCAGTAGTACCACAGCCACAGTTTTACGCCGATCAGTTTTAATCTTGCAGGACTTCATAAGATCACAGATACCAACAATTTATTTATCTCGGATTTCTAATATCGGTGACATAAGGTCAGGTCAATTTCGTGACAGCCAACACTGTTTTGTCAATAACTATCGACATAATGAAGATAGAGCAGATAAAATGGTACCAATGTGTTTGCCTTATCGAGAAACGTCTCCCAATATGTAACATGACCAACTTGGGTCACACTTGACCTTGACCTGAGGTAAAATTTTGCAGTTGACCTAACCCGGTCACCATGAATATGATTCAAAGCGCCTTGACGAGACAAACGCAATGGCGTAACACCATTGCTTTATCTTTATTAGGTAAAAAGTTACTTGCGAAAAACAGTTTTGCCAAAAAAAAACACCTTTTTGGCATTGCATTGACGCCACGCACTCAATCCACGCGAAGCGGGGCTATTCTAGGTCGCAGGTTATAAGAAGTAAAACAGTGGAATCTGTTTTCCATTCCATGTCCATTCATTCTCAGCCGGGTGAGGGTGCCAAGGTCGCCAGTCCCACCAGAGACCATCACCTGGGTGTCATCGGCATACTGCACTATCTCAGCGCCGTCTGTAAACATTGGTAGGTCGTTGGCATAAATAGAGAATAGCAAAGGGCCTAGCGCTGACCCTCGGTAGGTGCCGATAGGGTTCAGGAGTTAATCAGACATTTGATGACCCCTGCAGCCTAAACTATTGACCTGAGCTCAAATCTGAACACACCTATGTCGATTGCATTTTGCAAGGGGGGGGGGGGGGCTTTCGATTGTTTTTTTTCAGTTTGCTGCTAACTATCATAGTTCCCGAGATATTTGGGGGTATTCGAAGCGAAGTCTTGAAAACTTGAAAATCTTACCCTTGATGACCTCTGGTGACCTCAATATTGACCTGATAAAAAAAATGAACGAAAACTTTCGAAAGAGTTTGTTTTGAGCTATCTAACGTTGTTTTCCGCTTGTCGCTACGTTGCGTGGTTTTCAAGATCATAGGGGGCGGGGCGAAATCCGCCCCCCCCCCTCTCCAGGGCGTGTAATTATCAGAGGCCCTCCAGGGCGCGTGTTAATGTATTTTTAGAGTGCAGTTGTATTGCTCATTTACTTGGCAGGCTGCAGGGGCGTACACAGACCGTGCGGGGTGGCTCGAACGCGCTGGACGGGACTCACGGGGTGGTTCAAGAGTCCATCTTAGGGCCTGTACTGTTTTTGCTCTTCACCAACGATCTGCCACAGCACCTCCCGTATGGGAGGATCGTGATGTATGCTGACGACGCCCAGTTCCTTGACGCTGACTTTCCACCAAACGTCCATGCTCTAAAAACTCGTGTTGAGAGCTCTCTAGTCATAGCTATGAAGTGGTTCACACAGAACCGTCTACAAATTAATCCGGACAAAACGGAGATGATCCTGCTGAGATCTCAGCGTCAAAACGTCACCATCGACTTCTCTGTTAATTTCGGCAATGACAAAATTTCGCCCTCACAGAGCGTCAAGGTGCTTGGTGTTGTCATCGACTCACTCCTAACATGGAGCTGCCACAACGCGTCTGTTGTTCAGCGCTGCTACTGCGTGCTGGTGGGTCTGGCGCGAATCCGACATAAGCGGCCGAAATACATCAGACGTCTGTTGATAGAGGCTCTCGTCTTTCCCCACATACGTTATTGTATAACGGTGTGGGGCAACTGTACCGCAGCACTGAGGCAGCGCGTCCAAAAGGCGATTCGCTTTGGTGTCCGCATCGTGGCCAGACTCGGGCGGCGCGACCGGCTTGACCTTGACCGTGTTACTCTGTCATTACGGGAGCTGGGGTGGCCTAGTGTTGAGGAAGTGCTCACCGAACGCGACATCACCACAATGCACCACCGAATCACTGCCACCAGCGCCAAGGGCGCCGCCACCTTCCGCAAGTTGGAGGGGACGGAGGCATTCTGAAGTCGATTATTTCCATGCAACGCCCATAGGCGTAATGTTAAAATCCGAAAATGTTGGGGAGGGGGGGGGGGGGGGGAGGGGACACGTCCCCCCGTCCCCCCTGTGGCGGAGCCCCTGCCCAGCGCCTCAGAACTGTTGCGCCAGCGAGTGTTGCGTCGTGCCGACGTGTCCGCCCGCCGCACGCGCGCCACTGATGGCGGCCAGCTCGAGCTGCCCCGCCTGCGGACAGAATTCACCAGGCGCAGTTTCCTATGCTGTGCCGCGCGCGCTTGGAACGGCCTGCCGCCAGAGGCTAGACAATAGTCCAGCTGCCTGTAGTCTCCCTGTAGCGAGATCGTCGGTCTTGTGATTGAGTATTCTTCCACTCTGCCACTCTGCTGCGTTGCCGCCATTGTGTTTTATTGTGTGTGTTTTATGCTATAGTATTTCACATATCTTGTGTTATTATGTACTGACGTGGATGCCATAAAATCCATGGAATAGAGGATCCGAATACATTATCTGTATCTGTATCTGTATAACAAAAACAACGAAAGTTCTAAAAGTAACCAATATCTCCTGTTTCCCGTGATAGTGTTTGTGTGTGACTGACTGCCCAATATGTATATCATTTGTTTAAACTTTAATGACGATATGCAGTAGAAACCAGAGCGTTTTCAGTCCGGCTAAACTAAAAGTGGATTCAACTTAATTGAACTGACGAAGCTAGCAATCAGGTGCCCAAAGTGGATCTCATTTATTCTTATTTTGGAGTTTTACATATGACTTGGAAGTTGCAATGAGGGTTGACAACCAAGCAAAACCTGTTTTGTGAGTCTCGCGTCCGGAGTTTAGGAATGCAGTCCCAGCTAAACAAACAATAATTATAATAATCGATTGTTCAGTGTTGGTCTTATATCATGCATTGTGAATGCTTGCAACCAGAAGATGAGTCATGACACCTGCATTATATCACATTCAGCATCTGGAATGTTAATTGTTACAAAAATTTGCTGTTTGCTGAATTTGGCATTAATTCACATACCTTTGTATATCAAGCCACGGGGATGTCAAGCAGCTACATTCCAAGCATACTAATCAAGCATTCCACGACATTTTGACAAGTCGAAATAACCCTCATCTCTCACTTTTTGTTCAAAATTGGTCTATATTGTTAGGGTCCTGAATTCAGCTGTGGCAATATTAGCTCGATCTGACCTCAGGTTTTTGAGTTAGAGCCTCGGGCATTTTGGCAAGGCCACGCTGCAGAGGTGTTTTTGGAGGCCGAAATAGTGCGTTTAACTTAACCAAATGTCAAAAAGACTTATATGGCTGAATTGGCAATGAAATGGAGATTCTATTCCTGGGCTTTGTTGCGTGACCTTGAATGACCTTGACCCCGTGACTTCGTGACCTTTTTTTGGTTGACCTCGTGTGAGTTCGGGTACACCTCTGATTTCAATTGTTCACTTTGCAAAATACTTGTCTATATATTCCCTAACAACGCAACAAATAAAAAAGTGCGTTTTCCTCTAATTTCCAAATTTTCCGTCGATATACGTGCATGTTTTCGAATTACCCCCAAGGGGGAGGGGTAACGCGCAGATATCTCAGCTACCATTGCAGCTACAGACACATTTGTTGGCATACACATTAGCCCCGTTTACATAGCAGTTTCAAAACAGTGAAACATTGGTCACTAATAGTGGAGCATGAAGGTTTCTTTCACCATCACATGATCACGATTACGGCGCCAGTGCGTCAATTTACCGTCTGCTGTTATGTATCACATTGGTCGTATGTTTGTTGCAGCCTAGGTATTGCTTTTGTTGGTGTTGTTTCCGTGGTATTATACAGAATTCACGTCAGGTGCTGGTCGCGAAAATAAGTGCCCGCTAACTTGGCTAAAATAAGCTCCTCCCACGTTTCGAGCTGCATGACTTATGGTACAGTGCACGACACAGCGGGTCATTTTTAGGCACCGCAATCACTTTTTAGATGCCTGCGGCATGTACATGCAGCATGCGAACTTATGTGCGACAAAATACTAATGACAGCGCCGGTATATTGGTGGAACATTGTGTTATTGGTTGTGTTGTTGTATGGTACCGGTATGATACTTTCCGGAGATCTTGCAGCTCTAATTCTTATTCGCGAAAAAACGGCAACTGCCATCGGAAATAGTACATCGGTTGCGCATATGGAAGCGTAGCAGTCTTCACAAAAGCTGCTACGCTACCAAATGAAGGTCAAAATGTCGGGAGAAAAAATACTCCGCTCTGGATGTTTGTGCTGTTAACAGTACTTATAAAGCACGATTTCGAAATAAAAGGAACCAAGATCACTCTTACCCATGTTTGAGCAAATTGGATCAAATCTCAGTCTGGTGTAGTGGTGATATCTAATCAAACGAGCTTAATGGAAGATGTTCCACAATTAGTGAACAATGTTCCACTATTTTGATATTGCTATGTAAACGGGGCTAATGTCAGGGTGACGAGCAAACACCACGGAGCCATCCGGCGTGGTCCAAAACGGACTTAATGGTGAAGACCCCGGCCAAATCGGTCCCATAGGTTCGGAGTATGACGTCTGCAACGATTTGTGGTGGTTTAGGTCCAACTTGGTCCACTTAGATTAGACCCAAGGGGATAAAGCTCAAAACGGCACCGTTTTTAAGATCACGCCTGATCGAATGGTGAAGATCCCGCCCAAATCCGTTCCATAGGTTCGGAGCATGACGTCGTTTGCAACGATTTTTGGTGGTTTTGGTCCAATTTGGTCCACTTGGATTGAACCAAAGTGGATACAATTTAAAACAGCACCGTCTTAGACCACGCCGGATCGAATGGTGAATACCCCACCAAAATGGGTCTATAGTTTTTGGAGTATGACGTTGTCGGCAACGATTTTGGGCGGTTTTGGTCCAATTTGGTCCACTTAGATTAGACCGAAGTGGATACAACTCTAAATGGCACCATTTGGGGCGACTTCCGGATCGAATGGCGAAGACTCCATCCAAATCGGTCCCATCGGTTTGCAGATATTCGCCCGTTACCCCTTGGAGGGTAATTCGAAAACACCCACGTATATTGACGGAAAATATGGAAATTAGAGGAAAAATGCATCTTTTTTTATTTATTGCGTTGTTAGGCAATATATTAACGAGTAATTTGCAAAGTGAAAAATTGAAATTAGAGGTATACCCGGGGTCACACGAGGTCAACGAAAAAAGGCCACGAGGTCGCGGGGGAAAAGTCATTCAAGGTCACGCAACAAAGCCCAGAAATACAATCTCCGTTTCACTGCGATTTCAGCCATATAAATCTTTTGACATTTGGTTAAGTTAAACGCACTATTTCGGCCTCCAAAAATACCTCTGCAGCGGGACCTTGCAAAAATTCCCGGGGCTATAACTCAAAAACCTTAGGTCAGATCGAGCTAATATTACCACAGCTGAATTCAGGACCCAAGATAAGGGTATAGACCAATTTTTCACAACAAGTGAGAGATGAGGGTTAAATTTGGGAAGAAAAATTGTCGAGATGTCGTCCCAACTATGTCAAGCAAGCAACTTTAAGATATTAACGAAAATCCTGATGAAACCTGTTGCCTGTAACCGATTAAAGACGCCTTAGAAATAAGAAAACACCACTTCGCAACGCCTTCGAGATCATCCTTTGACCTGCCCTGCGCCACATTGCCTTGGCACGAGTATACGTCAAGGGTCACAATGACGCACCACAAGCCGCCAGAATGACCATAATTGACGGGCAATCATTACTGCTGGTCAAACGACCTATCGGAACGCTCGAAAACGGCCCCAGAGGAAGATACGGGACAGCGCCAATTGCCAGGGCGTCCGGAAGACCGTGCTCAGCATCACTGGTTCCGCCAATTCGGCCGCTGTTTGGAACAAACTGCACTATAGATCGGCTGCTGTCCCGGCTGTGACCCGCTCAGCTGTAGAAGTGCTGGTTTGGGCACATGTTGGTTTATTTTGGTGTGTGGTTTTGCCGGATAAGAACCCGAGGCTTATCGACCGGTGCTGATATGGAAATATAACGCCGAGATACCCATTCCTATTAAGCTAATGACGAAACAGCTTATTATATGCGTATGTTTGTGTGCTTTAAAAAAATTGTCACAGATGTTCACTTCACACCAACACTCAAACACATGAAATATACGCATGTGTCAGCGTGTATATATCAGCGTGTATATATCAGCGTGTATATACCTACGAGTGGGTTAAGTTGAAAGTACATAAAACAAAACAGTAAAGTTAAATACGGCATTCCACATGTTAACTTGTATGTCAGTAACGAGTCTAAAGACAGCAGACGATAAAGCTCAGATGAAGAATGTCGCTAAATTAAACACCATGATAAAGATCCTAATACTCTTCGATGCTTTGCCCCAGAGGCTGAGCGCCCTGATTCGTTCGGCTGTAATGGGACTACTTTGTTATGTTATATCAGTGATCACATGATACCCTGTTAACAAATGATCCCAATTATGTTCGAACAAATATCGCCCAAACCCACGGCGGGTTGGTGATTTATTGATCAGTTCAATAGCACAGGGTTGTAGTCAACAGAAAACATATATATTTGGCTCACCCGACAAAAACTGTCCGACTGACGTCCGACTGTCCGACTGACATCTGCCTTTGGTTGATCATATGGTGGACCTGCAAAGTTTGACCAGCACTGACGTTATTCACGTAATACGCAACTAAAACTTGGAGTAACGGGCAACGGCACTGAGTGTCATAACCAGGCACGTAGCCAAGGGGGGGGGGGACAGCCACCCCCCACCCCCTGGAGGCCATGAGGGCCCTTCTCGGCGCGCGCGCCGAAAAGGGCCGACAAGAGCACGCGAAGCGCGGTATCATAGGCTATTTACCACGCGAAGCGTGGTCTTTAGAGAGTTTAGAGGACTGCAGAGGCCCTTTAGGGCCTCTGCAGTCCTCTAAACTCTGCAGGTCTTTCAGAGAGGCCCTTTAGGCCCTCTCTGAAAGACCATGGACGTTCAAAGGAGCCCTGTGCATGCTAGCTTTAAATCCCTTGTGGCCTATTACGTCTCCGTTCCGCAGCCAAGCCAGAGAGCATCCGCATACTGCTGGAGGACGGCACCGAGGCCACGCCGGGCTCTGTGATTGGTCCGTTTGAAGAGGACACTCAGCTGTACCTCAAGTGCGAGTCGGCCGGGGGCAAGCCGGCTGCCTCGGTGACCTGGTGGAACGACACCATCAACATGGGAGGTCAGTTGGGAGGGTTTTGGTGACCAGATTTTGTCGCGGAAGAACCAGCATTATTGTGAGAGGTCAGTTGCTGAGTTTTATTCATGGAAACCAGCGTGGCTGCGGAGTGACATAAATTGGGATGTTGGTTTAAAGTCTGGAAGACTATAGACTATCAAGGCAGTTGTGGGAATCTCTACTATTGGTCTGTACTCAGGTAATGCAGTATGTTCTTCCCAGTATGGTCCAGTATGGTCTTCTTAGTTAATGCAGTATGGTCTTCAACCCAAATGCGATTCACTTCTCGTGTGTAATGAATTCAACGCAACGACGCTGTTTTCATAATTACAATTGTGATGTCGCTATGCTTGGTACCCTGGTTTCACCAGGACTGGTATCATCCCACCTCGCCCATGAAGAGGATGATGAAGAAGAAATGTTGGATCAAAGATGCCTAAAGCTGTTCGAGAACTCAAAGCTATTGCTTTGGTTACAAGAACCCAGAAAAAGATAGGAAATCGGAAAACCCAATGCCTGCTTTTAGGCAAAATTTGGCAGTTTCACGCCTCTCTCACTAGGCGAGAAAAAACTGAAAGCTCTGAGCTTGAGCAAGACACACATTTTGTTTTATTTACTTTGGCCTTGTTTAAATACTCCCAAACTTGTGTTGGTCCCTTCAAAGACATTTCTTATTCAAGCCGACGAGCAATTCTACGTCGCTTGCATGCAAACGACACACATATAACTACAACTGTGGATTTTTTAACAATGTTATTATCGTTGGATCGCCATGAAATTTGTGACGTGCCTCACTGGATAATATTTATAGGCGCGTGCCAAATATCTAATTAATTTGATTATTTATTCTCTATCATCGAGTCGTTGACCAAAGAGCAAGCAAGAACCATAGTGAGCAAAATTAGGGCAAAAAATCCACAGTTGAGCAAGAAGGAAGTTATCGAAGTTTTGACACCTCTGGGGATACCAAAATCAACGGCATATCGTATACTTAGGAAAATAGAAACTGATGGACATGCTCAGCACTCCGGAAAAGGTGCAGCGGGTCGGAAAAGAACCAAGATGAGTGAACGAAAAAGGAAAGCACTGGTCAGAGCGGCCTAAAAAAAATCGGGATTTCGGTGCGCTTTTTGGCCAAGAAGCATGGCATAGGCAAATCTTATGTCTACAAAATTATGACGGAGGAGGGTCGTAAGTATACCAGAAGACAGAAAGCGCCGCAAGCTTCTGCTGACCAGAAAAGTCGTCAAAAAAGACCATCCGTGCGCTTGCTCGTGGACCGCTGCGCACAAACAGCGGTGTGTACATCATCATGGACGGGGAATCTTATTTCACCTTTTCTGGACACGAGATGCCTGGGAATGCCGGTTTTTATGCTGAGCCAGATGGAGATGCTCCAGACGAAGTCAAGGTTCGCTTTAACCCTATTTGTAACAGGTTCCTGGCTACCCCTATTTGTAACAGGGGGGCGGATTCCGCCCCCCGCCCCCCCCCCCCCCCCCCCCCCCCGGAGATCTCGAGATCTACCCGTCCGATTTTCAAAAATGAAACGGTGTTTGGTTCCCCTCAACACGATCTACATTTCTGAATAATAAAAAATCTAAATTTTGGATAGGGGGCAACAGGGGAGCAAAAACTACAAATTTTAGTGGTATTTTTGATCAAACATAGCTTTCATGTTTATGGACCGATTTTAACACAACTAATAGGAATCGATAGAGATTGAATTGGAAATTGAAATATGACGGTGACGTTTGAAAATTCAAAAATCATAGGCGTGTGCAGGTCACTCAATATGGGGGTGAAGTAAATGCGTAATAAAACAATTTTTTATGTTGTTTTTTTGATAAATGAAATCATATGTGATTGTGACATTATACAAAACAGTTATAAATCATATTTTTGCCATAGGCGGTACCAGGTTAGTGAAAAAGGGAGGTCAAATTGGTAAAAAATATTAACCGCAGAGAAGTTGCTACTCAGCACTATAAATATGTTACTGATCGTAGATAGTTCCTTTTTGCATGTTGTACTTCATCATAGGCGTGTCCAGGATCCAAACTGGGGCGGCGCAAGACCTTTTGATAAGTATATTATCCGCTATTATGATACTAACTAGTCAACAGTGACTATTTCACTTACAACTTCAATTAACATTGCTTACCCCCCTTTTTACCCTACCTGGACTCGCCTATTATCTTATAATCGTTCGTAGAGTAGCCTGTGGTGCGTGTTTCATCCGAAAACTGCAGTATTTTATGTCATTGTACGCCCATGCCTCTTAGTTTCCTTGCAATAATATGACCCCCTTTCTTCCATTCCTGAGCGCGCCTCTGCCAAAAATTTACTTTGTTCCCTTTTATGGCCTCATATGTGCATATATAATTATAAGCTAAACGTCTACTGCGCCGTTATCGCTGGCATATCGTCATCACCATGCCAGTCACCCCCCTTTTCATGTGCCTGAACACGCCCCTGAAACTCTATATGTAATAAATTATGCAAATAATGGAAGCAGAAGCTATCTTTTACATCTTGATAGCTATAAATGCCCCTTACATCGCTCTATTGGATTCCCGCCAAGCATTGAATACTTCCTGGAAACCCCCCTTTTCAAGCCCCTGAAACCGCCTCTGCCATGCAATTTGTATGATGTTTCATTAACATCAACTAATTTGCACTTGTTGTAATCACCGTAAACCGATGTAACTCCTTCATACTTGAGGCAGTTAGGAAGAAACTGTGAAGATCGCATTTCCGTATTATCGCCAAAAAATCTCCTCCGAACCCACCCAAAACTGTGCCCTGGAACCGCCTCTGTTCAGGTTAAGAACTCAAAATTTTTACTCCAAATGCGGTATTCAATTCAATGAAAAGTCCCAAAATTTCATGGGCCTGCTCCCATCCGTTCGGGAGATATCTGCGAAAACATGAGGGGGGGGGGGCGGCGGAATCCGCCCCCCCCCCCCCTGTTACAAATAGGGTTAAAGGAAGTATCCGAAGAAGATAATGGTATGGATCGCCACGTCACCGAGGGGCGTTTCCTAGCCTGTGATCCTCCAGAGTGGCACGAATGTTGATGGCGGCGTCTACCTTTGCTCGTGGACCGCTGTGTCTGTGTCTGTGTCTGAGAAGAGGACTGCTACCGTTCATCAACGATAAATCTCCTGACGGTGGATACCTCTTCTGGCCAGACCTGGCAGCGGCACATTACGCGCGTGACACTGTCCAGTTTCTGGAGGAGGCCGGAGTGAACACCCTGAAACGAGATGACAACCCTCCCAACGTGCCTCAACATCGCCCAATAGAGGAATTTTGGGGCATTCTGAAGCAGGAGGTGTATTGAGGAGGCTGTGTGGCAGCCTCTGAAGCACAACTGAAAAAAAAAATCAGCACGGCCTTGAGACAAATCGACCCAGAGGTTCCGCTCACTATGATGAAGGGGGCCGGTCTGCGCGTACGCTCCGCAAACCGCAATGGACCGCTGTATATGGTTCACTGAATGACATGCTGTACCAAAGGACCCAATGTTCCAGTGTTGCAAGTTTGATGAAGCTCCGTGGAAATATAAGGAAGTTATAGCAGTTCAAAGTCATTCTCAATAGTTAGTGGACACCCGTTACTGCGTGATTTGCTTCAGTGCGACACGCCTCTGCACACTCACACACAGTATGCGTAATTGTCTATTGGATATTGGATATCCAATAGACCATATATCCAATAGACATATACCATATATATATCCATATATCCAATAGACCATATATCCAATAGACAATAGACATATCCAATAGACATATTATTGGATATCCAATAATATGTCTATTGGAGTGTAGATGTCGAACCATGAAGAAGTTGTATTACCAAACACCAGTCACTATACTATATAGTTATTGGCGGATGCATTGACCTAGATAACACAGCAGTATGATTTATTGTATGGATAATTTCCTTATCTCGAACAGAGAATTGCTTGACACTATTATACATTTCCCGTTGGCCAGGTACCCCGCGCAC
Source organism: Chirona hameri (assembly GCA_036785665.1). NCBI lineage: Eukaryota > Metazoa > Arthropoda > Thecostraca > Balanomorpha > Balanidae > Chirona > Chirona hameri. Next base: position 58,288 of record JAXIVJ010004773.1, on the reverse strand, counting down.
TGCCTTGTCTGCCGATGGCACGGCGGTATCTACGAGTGAACTCCGCGTGTCGCTGTCTCGCTATGACCTGGCCTCGAGTTTCGAGTGTCGGTCTATCAACCGGGCTGTACGGCACCCGCTGCGCTCCAGGGTTTACCTCCATCTGCACGGTACGGTGACGGTCGACAGTACGGTGACGGTCGACAGTAGGGGACGCAGCGGTGCGACGCGGTACATTCAGCATAGTATGTACAGACTACAGACTTCAGTAGCGTATGATCAGACTTCTCTGGTACGATGTCTGATACGAAGAGGTGGCAGTTGATTGTAGTTCTGAATTTCAGACATTTTAAAATGACTCATCTGTGTGGTCGGTGATAAATCACGTTTTTGCTTGAATCTCTGTTCTATATTTGCTTTATCGAGCATTTCGCACTGGAATTTGTGTTCATGAATTCCGCATTGGTTTGATGAGTCGCTACTCCGTGTAACCAAGCAGTCGTGTCGTCGAAGATGATTGTTTGAATCAACCAAACATTCTAGCTTTGAGTAAATGCCATGCTTTTAACATTCATCCATTATAATGTGTCTGCGCCCCTGTGAACGATCCTTCTTGGCTGCAGTTTTGTTTGCTGTGGTATGTCACACGTATTTGTATTTTTATGTTTATCCGGAATAGCCAACATGCCAAATTATATACCAGCACACGACACCTGTCCCCCTTTTCTCGCCCACAGTGCGACCGCTGTCGGTGGAGCTGACTGGACTAAACAGGCCTGTTTTGGAGGGGACCAAGGTGACATTAGTCTGCGTGGTCAGAGGGGCCAGGCCGCCAGCCAACATTACTTGGTCAGGATGGCCAGGGACGAGCCGACCCAGGACCGTCGTCCATACTCAGGTAGTACCAGAACAATCCGTTCGATTTAATCAACTACCCGTTCTCCAGCTGAAAAATGGATACAACGAGGACCATTGAGTAGCATGCTATTTGCAATTATGTTTAATTCTGTTAAATGTCGAGTAGTTATGTGTGGACGACATTTACAGGAAGTCACGAATCCAACATTTGAGTCGAGCACGCGACGGAGTCGATTCAAAGCATCTAGCTCAATCAAGCCCTATTAAAAACACTTGTTGCTTGTTTGCCCCAGATTGACCGGTGCCGTCACATACTGAAATGTTGCACCTTCTGACCCTGTCGCCTGTTCGCAGCCGGATGGTACAGCGGACACGGTCAGTACCCTGACCCTGACCGCGGCCCGGGCGTCCCATCTCCGCACCGTGACCTGTGAGGCCTCGAACCAGGTCACCCGGGTCAAGGCGGAGCCTTCACGGCGAGCGGCAGTCATCATCCGCGTTCTGTGTTAGTATGGTGGGAGCTTAGCGGTGTAGTCATACGCCAGAACACCGAGTATTGTGTGGGTGAATAGTGGCGGACTTGAATTTATAATATTCACGAAAGCAAAATACAACGTGAAATGCATTCAGGTAGCTTATTCAAATAATCAAATAATAAACAGTACATGTACTTGCTATTTAGGAAGTGTCCAATTAAAACGTGTAACTTGCAAAGAAGAAGTTAATAGTGCAACAATCAACATATCACGCAATTATGCATTAACCCGCGACTTACTGGGGGGGGGGGGGGCTATTTCCCCCCCCCCCCCCCCCCTCTCCCGTTATTTTGCAATATCTCCTAAACACAGGTATCGCCACCAAACTTGCAATACCTTCTCTCACATCAATTCTACACAAGTTGGCGAAAGGAAAAAATATGAGGTTATGATAGGTCAACCGGGAATGACGTCAGAGTGACGTCATGTTCTTCGGTTTTTGTTGCAAAATAATGGTTTGAGGAAAACGCTGTCAAAGGTACGATGTTTGAGATAAACTCAATTATTTTTAATGAATTTACTGACAATCGACCGGGCTATCAAACTTCTATCTCGGATTTTTTAGGGTTTTTTATTCAAAATTTTGAGAAATCCAAATACATTTTTGTTTTTGTTTTTACAAAATTTTCAAGAATAAATCAGAATTATCCAAAAACCGGAATATATGTGATCGAAACGTGTGCGGTAAATATGTGTACCAAATTTGAAGTCGATATCTTCAAAAATGACTGACTTATGACCTTTAAATGACAAAAATCGCCCAACTCTCACAGCATTACTATGCATAAAAAACGCATCTCCGTTTTTGCTTTTTACTTCTATTTATATGGAACAAACAATGGTATAAGGTCATTTTTCGCGTTCTAGACGAAAACAACATAAGCATTTGTTACACGCCTAATGACCGTAATCTGCAGTTTGACCTCGTGACCTCGGATGATCTTGACCTGACCCAAAGTCATAAACAGCTTAGAAAGGTACTTAGAAGTGTCGGACACACGAATCATACCGATTTATCGGCAGCTTATGCGTTTAATATCGCAATTTTGCGCGACAATTCCATCCATCGAGACCTTTTGACAAGGTCAAACATTTTGTACTTGACCTGACATGTGACGTCATCAGTGACCCCGAGGTCAACAATATTATGTTTCCCACGATAAATTTCCCAGGGCTATCGAATGCCGTTTGAATTTTTACATTCGGTCCAGTAGTTCCGGAGATCCGAGGGGGGGGGGGTAAAAAAATACCCCCCCCCCCCCAGTAAGTCGCGTTATGAAATATACCCCAGTAACTCGCGGGTTAACCTGTCCTCAATAAAACAAAATGAGTTACCTGTATTAGTTGCCGTGTAAAGCAACTGTATAAATTTGCACACACAAAATCAGCGATGTCTCAAAGCATATATTAAAATATACAAACTGATGCCCGTTTTTGATCAACTGCATGTAGACATTTCTTCAAATTAAAATAAATATTAAAGTCACGTCAATCGAATATCAGCGAGCCGTTGGGTTTTTACCATTTCTTTCACAACCAGCGCTTGTTAATCGCCCCAAAATATATAATTGTCATTGGAACACCTACAGACGCACCCGTGGCGACCGCCAGTCCCAGCAAGATGGCGACCAACGAGACGGACGACGTGCTGTTGTTTTGCCGATATGACGCCAACCCGGTCAACCTGACTGCGGTCACGTGGTAAGGAATGTTACCGTTATTAATTTACCTGCGAATTGAGGCAAGAACAGAACTTCAGTGAAGCGTAGTCCAAGGGTAGCAGTGGTATAATCAATACTCTGAATCGTGTATTTGTAAATGCGCAGCCTTGCCGACAGCCCTGAAATGTTTCCTTTACTCACGCGGTGCCACGACGTTCACTGTAAAGAACACTCATCAATAATGCGGGTTTGGAAGCAGAATGATTATGATGGGCTGTTCTGCAGAGCAGATCTGTACTGCGGCACAGTCGGCCATTTCACGCCGGCTGGAGATTTCATTTCGCCTAGGGGAATGGGCGATGGATGGCGACATTTGTAGTGCAGATTTTACCATTTGTTTTCGCTTGTTAGTTGACAGGATACATCCTTGCTACATCGGCGTTTGCATCAGGGTTTATTGATGATGACAATGTGTTTGCATGCTAGCAACGAACTGCTAAGTGTTTGTGAAGATCCTATTTTTACTTATTCGCCATTTTTCTCCGAGTACCCGCGAGACTGCCCAGTCGGCCGTCTCGAGTATCAGTCCACCACTAAAAGCCGTCTGACATCTGAGTACTGCTGACCTTTGCCCCCGGGCGTTATTGCGGGGCTCGGGTGGGGCGGGGGGGGGGGGGGGGGGGGGTAGGGGAGGGGGACCTCGTAGCGCCGACGGCCGCGGCATGGGTGAGTCTCAAGGGTCCTGTGATGTCTCGTTTGCCGGCTGCAAGTCCAGCGGTGTCTCTCTCGCCCTCCGTCCCGGCTATCCACGTCGGCTTGGACGGAGCGTTATGGTTAGCTGGTGGTTGGTGGAGAAACCGCAGGGGCAGTGGAGACGCGAGGGTTGTTCGCTGTGTGTACGTATACATGCAGCCTCTATGTATTCGTATTCACGTCACTGTACCATTTTGCGTTGTCTTCGAGACTACTAGAATGGAGCCAGTTAATTTCGCCTCGGCTGCCAGGTACAAGAACGGACTCCAGCTGGACCTGTCAAACCCAGACAAGTTCGGCGGCGGAACGCTCGAGAACCCGTCACTGTTCATCAAGAACACGTCCCGTCACGACGTGGGCCGCTACCACTGCCAAGTGGCCAACGACGTCGGCGTGGGCACCGCACATAATGAAGCCACTGTTCACGTCCAGTGTGAGTAAGGTGACAATGGCGCCGTCCGCAGATCCCTGACGCAAACCCTTCAATAGGAGAAACTGTGAGGTTAACGCACATTGTACATTCGATGGATGCTTTTGATGGTTCTCCTAATTAAACCATAACAAAAATTCCGCCGGAAGAAAATGTAACTCTATTGCACACTTACCTTTACTTACTTTACGGCAGTTTTCAGCTTCACTTGATTGAAGAAATGTAAGGCTTTGTCAGCGAATGCCAGTTTTCTTGCAGGTCTTAGCCATATGACTTTGCATAAGACTTCAAACAATCAGAAAACTCGACTTTTAGTCTAGACAGAAGTATTTCGTTCGACCTTATATAATTTAGATGTTGCTTGTATTGGCTTTTAATTCGAATATATTGCTGCAAGGGATTAATTGATATAATACTATGTGCCTTTCAAAAACGATGGTAGATAAAATTACTGATGCTTACGTTGAACCAACACAATTGACTTCCTTTGTGAGTTCGTCGGGTTCAGTTTTCTTTCCCGAGGTTCGTCTCATCTGATACAATAACACACAAGATGTAAGAAAGCGTTCTCCAAACTTACTGAGTTCAGCAAACGTCCTCCGTCAGAGCTGTCAAGCCAATCAAAAGACGTGTCAGAAATATAGGCGCCGAGAGGAATAGAGCCTGTAAACAAACGCCCACAGCTAGAGAAACTGCCGGAACGAAAATATTTAACTGACAAGGGAATCATAGCAACTTAAAAAACTGCATTTATTAATATGTTCACCCAGAGGTTATTTGCAAGACTTGCTCACAATAGAGAGGATATATTTTTAGTAAACTAGCTCAGCTTGCTCCGTTTCCGCATCGGCAGGTCTACAACTTTTTCTTTAGCGGAAAAGAGCGTCAACGCTTTTGCAAAGGTCAATAACGTGTAAGGTGAAATTATTCGACAAATTTACATAATAAAGGGCAAATTCAAACCGTTTGAAAGCGATGAACTCGAAAACCCTTGGTGGTGGACCCAAAACCCATACATTCTCTGAATCAGCATGATGGCAGGTAAGTTTATGTATCATTACTATCCAGATCGGACCTCTATAGTTTTCAAGTAAATTGTGAAAGCGTGGAATTTGTTAAGAATGCAATGAAATTCGTATTTAGTGGGCCCGAATTTCAGCATATGTTGCGCTTTTGTGACATTCATTCGGCGAATTAAAAAGTCCCAGTTATCCCAGTTAATATGCACTATGCACATGAACATTTAAACAGGGCGCTTCTTTCAGGGGATCGGCATTAATCTGCTTCCGAGCTGCATTTCGAAACAAATCAATGGGCTAACGGGTGAACTGGTCAACCGCTTTGCATGGAGCGACATAGCAATGCACGGGTGGGTAGGGGGTGCGCACGGGCACGTTTATTTAATTGGGTACCTGTCACCAGAAAACTTCAGATAATTGGGACATAATGAGATATAGTGATCAACATAGCTAAGCATGGATGCATGATGGGGATCGGTGGGTGGTTAGGGGGGGGGGGGGTGAACTGCACGTGCTCTTCTTTTGGTGCGTGTACCACCATCCAGGAGATACCAGGTAATTATTTCAATGTCATTTCGTAGCATAGTGGGAGACAAATATAAATTTAGAGTACTCTAAAACTACATTCGTGACCATGGTGGAAGAGAAATATAAATTTAGAGCGCTCTAAAATTAGATTCATGACCGTGGCCTTGGTTTCAATGCTCCAATTATAGAACGGCTGGTAGCATGTTTTTGTTAAAGTATGGCTGATAGGTTGTATAAGCTACCTGGGTGTGTTTTGGCTCCCAAGACACCGCCAGGTATTTAATTTTCCGGGCAACACTGAGTACCCCAGCTAGTAACTTCTATATTTTACCTGACCTTGAGCGCGTTTATGTATTCAATATTATAATCACTGGACCAGTAACAAATTATACAATTATTCTGAAACGTGTTTGTGACTTCAAATAATTAATTTATGTTGCATGTTGCAGGGCGAACCCTGTGATTTACGATAACTTTCAAACATATGAGTTTAACCTCGGAACTAATATCAAATACAACAACGAGTTATGAGAAAACACGATTTATGTATTTCCTCCACTCAGAATGTCGCGACCTCCGTACTCTCTTCTGCTCTCCGTGAGTACTCTGTACATCCTGTTCACTCAGATCTAAGATCAGCTGACTTCACTCTCTTCATTCTCCCGACAGTCCCTCCGGAGGTCAGCCTGAGCGTCACCCCGAGTGACGTCACCGAGGCGGACCGAAGTGACGTCACACTCCGCTGTGATGTCACCGCCGGAGATCCGGCCGAGTTGCTGGCGGTGCACTGGTACCGTGACGGCGAGCTACTGAGGAAGCCGGCTCGGTGCGGGCGACTTTCGATCGGTACGGTGAATTGACAGACAGCTAGTGTGTGTGGGTGTCGCAACAAAGCTACTGTGAACGGCATACCGCCTGGGATCCATATTTTGGCAATCACTTTTGGAGGTACCAACTGGCATGAACGAAGTTCTGGCAATTGACGTTTCCGACCCTGCGGCAATTTATATTATTAAGGTTGGTGAATGTGAAACGAAAATTTAGGGCACTTTCCGTTCACTCGCATAATGTTAAAACTCGCGCAGGGACTTCAATCGTAGGGTAGAGGCTATCGTATAAGGGTGGAGCTATGGCCTGACGTCAGAGCTTAGCTCCACTCTGGCTGGCCTTGAACCGGCGCTGTCCGACCCGCGACCGGTCAGTTGCGACTGGTGGGCGGAGTCAAGGGCGTGACTACAGAGCGACCGGCCGTTAGCCTCTATCCGAGCTCGAATTACCTTTAACGTTACGAGTGAACGGAAAGTGCCCTAAATTTTCGTTTGACATTAACATGGTCTAACACGTCCATTTTGAGAAATTAATTCCTGCCAGTTGGTGCCTTCCAAAGTTATCGCCGAAAATTAGGGCGCCAAACGGTCTGCCGTTCACAGTAGGGTAACACGTTCACAGTAGGGTAACACGTTCACAGTAGGGTAACACGTTCACAGTAGGGTAACACGTTCACAGTAGGGTAAACGTAGTAAACACGTTCCCAAACGATCTGCCCTGCCGTATCAGTGTTCCTGGCTGATGATTTGTGTATTATCGGCTGAGTTGGATTGTCGTGGTGTTAGCAGCTGTGAGACACAATGATGGCAATTAATTACGGATTTCAAAGATCCATGCCAGAGCATATACATAAGCTGTTTTTAATAGATAATTTACCACTTCGTCTACTGATATCATGTCTAATGAAAGTCCTCTAAGCAGTGATTTGATGCTTCCCTGGTAAAACGTCAGGTGATGAGACAATCTCCCCGGGCATTTCTTAAGACGTTTTCGGAGTTTCCAATGTAAAGAGAAGATGCATGTGTTGTTTTTGCAAGTTTGTTACGATATTCGGCTTGAACATTCTTTCCCTATCCTGAAACAAAGATGTAGCAGCACCGTACGATTACCGCGTTGTTAGTGCAAATGAACAAAACTTGCCCACATCGTATTCCGCCGGCTGCTGTGTCGTGCTTCATTTCGACCTGACCTCAGCTGCGCCCACCTTTCACCGCCCTCCTCCAGTGCCTGTCAGTGGCCGGGCTGGCGGTGCCCCCTGTGAGGAGGGACCTGGCAGGCTAGTGCTGACTGGAGTCGGTAGAGCCGATATGGCCAACTACACCTGCCGAGGACTCAACGGCGCCGGCTGGGGCCCGCTGCCCACGCAGAAAGCGCTGCTCGTGCACTGTGAGTTGTTGGTTAAATTGCACCGGCTACTTGAGATCCGTTCTTTAAACGATAACAATACGACAATCAATAGCTATCCATATCATTAAAAACAACACTGCTCTCGGGCTTGGTGTGTGTCAGTGGTGATCGGGCAGTATGGTGATATAAATACACATATTCCAATTTCTCTGAAATCGCAATGGTGACTCTTTTCGTTTCGCCGTCACAATATCTACATTCTACAAGTATGTGTAAACATAGTATGTATGTATAAGTATGTGCAAACATACGAGTTTCTTATGTTTCAGACCCGCCGCAGCGGACGATTCTATTACACAAGCCGGCAGTGATACAGAAGGGCATGTCGATGACTCTGACATGTCAGGTTGACGACCCTGGCTACCCCCCTGTCAACAAGGTACGGAACACACGAACTAATGAGTGAACTGTCCAACTTCTGGTGAGTTCATTAGCTTCCCTTGCCGGCTGGAACAAAATTAGCTTTCCGGTTGGCTGGAGTGTCCAGATTGCTTTGAACAGATGAGTTTGCAGCTAGGAGTAAGTTGACGCCGTCTGCACTTAACTTAGTGCTAAATGGAGCCAAGACGTATGCAGTGACATTTAGCTGGGATTTACCCTTGGGAAGGAGATCATGTGGTGGCATAGGATATCCTTATAAGATACACCTTCTTGTCCACATGAACTTTTGCTTGCGCTGTTCGATAGCCCTGCGATTGAACAAACAATTTATTTATTCCATTTTTGTACATGTTTCTCATCGTGTGTGGTGACATTCTACGCCACGCTATCGACTTTCAAACCTGTTCGCGCTGCATCCATGTCACATGCCCGTGCTTCCCGGCAGTACCTGTGGATTCGCGGCAGTCACGTGATCACCGACATCAGGACGCGTCAGTGGCGGATCGGGGCGGCTTCTCTTGAGGAGGACGACCGCTTCAGCTGCGTAGCACTGAACAGCGTCGGCAGCAGCGCCGAGGGCACTGCCCTGGTGGACGTACTGGGTGAGAGATGTTAGCGCCGAGGGCACTGCCCTGGTGGACGTACTGGGTGAGGCCGAGGGCACTGCCCTGGTGGACGTACTGGGTGAGGCCGAGGGCACTGCCCTGGTGGACGCACTGGGTGAGGCCGAGGGCACTGCCCTGGTGGACGTACTGGGTGAGGGCGAGGGCACTGCCCTGGTGGACGTACTGGGTGAGGCCGAGGGCACTGCCCTGGTGGACGTACTGGGTGAGGCCGAGGGCACTGCCCTGGTGGACGTACTGGGTGAGGCCGAGGGCACTGCCCTGGTGGACGTACTGGGTGAGGCCGAGGGCACTGCCCTGGTGGACGCACTGGGTGAGGCCGAGGGCACTGCCCTGGTTGACGTACTGGGTGAGGCCGAGGGCACTGCCCTGGTGGACGTACTGGGTGAGGCCGAGGGCACTGCCCTGGTGGACGTACTGGGTGAGGCCGAGGGCACTGCCCTGGTGTACGTACTGGGTGAGGCCGAGGGCACTGCCCTGGTGGACGTACTGGGTGAGGCCGAGGGCACTGCCCTGGTGTACGTACTGGGTGAGGCCAAGGGCACTGCCCTGGTGGACGTACTGGGTGAGGCCGAGGGCACTGCCCTGGTGGACGCACTGGGTGAGGCCGAGGGCACTGCCCTGGTGTACGTACTGGGTGAGGCCGAGGGCACTGCCCTGGTGTACGTACTGGGTGAGGCCGAGGGCACTGCCCTGGTGTACGTACTGGGTGAGGCCGAGGGCACTGCCCTGGTGTACGTACTGGGTGAGGCCGAGGGCACTGCCCTGGTGGACGTACTGGGTGAGGCCGAGGGCACTGCCCTGGTGGACGCACTGGGTGAGGCCGAGGGCACTGCCCTGGTGGACGTACTGGGTGAGGGATGTTTGCGGGTGGTAAATGGTAATGTGCTTTGCGTGGACATTGTCGTGTGTTGTGGTAATGACATTGGTCAAGCCAGGTGCTTATCTATGTTCTAAGGTGGTGGGAATGGGATGAGGTCTTTTTGCACCGTTCTGGTGGGCTTTAGCGTGTCTTTAGTCGCGGCAGATATCTGAAGGGACATATGGGTCAATCATAGGGAATCTGCTTTATGTTGCACGCCTTGCAAAAGGGAATTTGACAGAACAAGCACCAACTGGTACCGACGAATGCTGACGGGGATATAATTGCAACACGAGTAGGTCGACTCATTTTATACTAATAGCTTGTCGAACAGGACTTGTGGTATGACTTTGGTGTTTCCCGTGAATAACAACTGGATCGACGACGCACGTTTTTTTTTTGTTCAGCTCGCAGCACAAGCCACAATCAAGGGTTGAACTTCCCTGTTTTTGAGCTGAAGTTAAACTGCTAAGGCATGACATTAAGGGTAATTCACGCACACTGTGGTTGCATCTAAGAAGGCACTCTGTCAAGGAAAATAATATTTACTCGGATCTGTTTACGAACGCCACGTGATCACTAGCTAGGTGTTTTCTGCCAACTCCGTGGCTGTCATAGGGGTATTCATAAAAGACACAGACAAGAATCTAGTTGGTATCCATTATTGACCCGTGTTTGTTTTCTTCCGAGGGCAGGTTCTGTGCTGGCAGTGGACGTGGGCATTGATCGTGAACAGACACTCATCACAGACGTTGTAGACTATACTGACTTGTTTGCAAACCTTCCTTGCACCAGAAGCTGACGCTACAACAGTGTGTGTTCGTCGTATCGATGGTGTGATATTGTGTTACATAAATAGTTGCTGGAGTAGGGTGCAACAGTTATGGCTATTATTTTTTCCTTTTATCATTGGCATCAATGTCACACATATGTGAATGTCATATGTGTCATATATGTCATATGAATGTCATATGTGAATGAGGTTTGTAACAAAGTAAGGTGAAAGAAAATATACAAATAAAGTCGGGTGATTGGTGATGATAACTGATGAAAATCAGTAACTTCACAAAGCATTAGCGTTACTTGCCACCATTTGTATCTAAAATTTAGTCTAAAACTGATTTGGATGAATCTCTGGGATTTTCGCTAAGCAGGGCTTGTTGCGCGGACCCTGAGACCGTCCATCCGATTGCGCAATTCCTGATCGCCGGCAGAATTTTGGATCAAATGCTTTACGTGTCACAAAGCCTTGTCATGCTTTTTCCACCCACTGACCCCACCTGACCGCTGAAATTGACCGTGTTTCTTCTTCTCCAGCGAAGCCCCAGTTCATCGAACGTCTGCCGCTGTACCTGGGCGCCCTGATGAACTCCTCCTCGATTTCGGTCTCCTGCCGGGTCGAGTGCTCCCCGCTCTGTAATCAGCAGTGGCTCAAGGACGACGAGGTCAGTGACAACCCCTCCAACGACCACTGCTGCCGTGTACGTCAGTATGTATTGACATGTGACAAGGACGACGAGGTCAGTGACAACCCCTCTAACGACCACTGCTGCCGTGTACGTCAGTATGTATTGACATGTGACAAGGACGACGAGGTCAGTGACAACCCCTCCAGCGACGCCTGCTGTCGTGTACGTCAGTATGTATTGACATGTGACAAGGACGACGAGGTCAGTGACAACCCCTCCAGCGACGCCTGCTGTCGTGTACGTCGGTATATATTGTCATGTAACAAGGACGACGAGGTCAGTGACAACCCCTCCGACGACCACTGCTGCCGTGCCCGTCAGTATGTATTGACATGTAGCAAGGACGACGAGGTCAGTGACAACCCCTCCAACGAGCACTGCTGCCGTGTACGTCAGTATGTATTGACATGTGACAAGGACGACGAGGTCAGTGACAACCCCTCCGACGACGCCTGCTGTCGTGTACGTCAGTATGTATTGACATGTGACAAGGATGACGAGGTCAGTGACAACCTCTCCAACGACCACTGCTGCCGTATACGTCAGTATGTATTCACATGTGACAAGGACGACGAGGTCAGTGAAAATCCCTCCAACGACCACTGCTGCCGTGTACGTCAATATGTATTCACATGTGACAAGGACGACGAGGTCAGTGAAAACCCCTCCAGCGACCACTGCTGCCGTGTACGTCAGTATGCATTGACATGTGACAAGGACGACGAGGTCAGTGACAACCCCTCCAGCGACCACTGCTGCCGTGTACGTCAGTATGTATTGACATTTGACAAGGACGACGAGGTCAGTAGTGTTAACAAAAAAAATTATTCGACTCATGAAATATTTAAAGCGTTTGCTACTTAAAACCTAGGATATTTAATGTATTTTGTTGTTTAAGCCAAACGTTGCCCGTTTTGGGCATGTTTTGGGGCCGTATGTACGTTTTACGTTTGCTGTGCGTTCAGTGGGAACCCGGCTTAACGGTTATTTCAATACCAACGGCTGTTTTATGCTCATATGGTGCGGAATGAAAGCAGAGCTTATCTGTTTTTCATAGATCTATTCCAATTTATTTTGTAAGGCCGGGTTTCTCTAGAGTGCTTTGTTAAGTGGATAGCTGTACTTGGAACCAATCCCCTAAATCCATTCGCCTACGGCTTTTCACGAGCAAAAACAATACACGTTGAAGCATGTCCTGCCCGAATATCCGGGTACGATCATGGAAGTATAGCGTTTGTTACATAACAACTCTGCTTGGATTAACAAAACTTGATACTTTCCGCAGATAATTGAGGAAGACAATCCGTTCTACTCGATCAAGATGAGCACCCTGGAACCTGACGCGCGCACCAACGACCTGGAGTCGATCGTGTCGACTCTGACGTGGAACATGTCGGCCTGGCCCGGACAGATGCTGGACCGGGTCAAGGACAACGCCAACTACACGTGCCGCAGCACGGCGAACCCGGTCGGGCCGGGGGTCAGCAGCACCACGTTCTTCACCGTCGAGTGTGAGTTACTAATTGACACATTACGTGAAGCGCCATATATACAATCCAAGCTATTTTTATTTACTAAAACAGAACTTTAGCATAGTTTTTTCTTCTCTCAACCAAAAGAGGCTATCACGGAGGGGAAAACTCCAAACTCCAGCAAGGAACGATTTTCTAAGGATCAAGCACTTCTTGTATTTAAGTTGATCTTATTTTGTCAACATTCATCGTGCTAGAGCCTGACTGATCGCACAATGCGTCTCCATCGGTGGAATCCAGAGGCGAAAGCCAGAGCACCATGGGTTTCGCCAGCCCAAGATTGATCCGTACTTAGAATAACCGACTGGCGTGTGTTGGGTGACCGATGAGGCGTCTTTTGGACTAACGAGATTCGAGGACAACACAAACGCTGGTGGAGTGATACGACAACTCGAAATTACCACTAAGGGTCCCTTTGAATTATTCATAGTGTTGAGGATGATTGATATAATTAAAGCAGGTTCTATTCATGTCCCATTTAATCCTCGCCCTACGGGGGGGCTGACAGCCCTCCCCCCCCCCCTGAGGTTTTTCTTGAAAAATTTACACATGCTGTACATATTGCTGAAATTTTCAGTAGCTGAGTTTACAACAATTATACGTAAGCTGTAAAAATGTAATTGAAATCAGTTGAGTAGTTTGGGAAATAATCATGTTTTGATGACGTCATGTTGGTGGAAAAACGATAAATATTTGAAAAATAGTAGAAAACCGAGTTTTAAAGAAAATTGCAAATGCAATTCACCAAATATACAAAATGGCATTCTCTTTAAAATGGCAATTTCAGATTTTCACAAGTTAGTGTTTTTCACCCCTAAAATATATATATATTTTTTTAATCCCAACAAAATCAAAGTTTTCAAAGGTGTTAGAAAAACCGGAATATATGTGAGAGAACTGATCATGGACAATGCCCATATCAAATTTCAAAGCAATATCTTTATTTTTGACTGAGTGATGGCTCCCTAAGTGTAAGAAACTGATGACGTCATTTTTTTAATAACTTTCTTTGACTTTTTTTACAAGATACGAACACATAATTACCTTTTCTGTATTTTCTAGCCAAAACTGGTCCCGGAACATGCCTTTTTATTTACATTTATAAATTTATAATTTTGAGGTTTTCTGAAGAGCAAAATCGCTGTTTTGGACGTGGTAAATCCGAGGTTATTCACTTGATCTGGAAGGTCACCCGTTAACCTGAAACCTAAAAATCGCATACTGTTAGATTCCTCTCATGACAGGCAACATGCTGGTTCTTACCGCATTGCTCTAAGTTGCTTGGTTTGTAAGTTAACAGGGGGACTGTCAGCCCCCCCCCCCCCGTAGGGCGAAGGTGAAAAAAAACTCCCGTAGGGCGAGGGTTAATTATTGTCATGGCCTGGTTTGTGAATATTGTATTCATCCCCACACACATACAACACAGCTGGACTGTTCATTACCTATGCAACTATTTATCAACAATCATCGATGCTCCCCCTTTCGTTGTGATCATAATGCTTCCTTGCTGTAATATGTTCTGCCCTAGGATGTACTTAGAGAGGGGAAAAGCTATGCTAGCTATGTGCTAGCTATAAAGAAAGAGCGACCAAAGGGGAGGAAGCAGCAACAGTAACACACGATGGGCTTTACCGTTTCGGCGTTGACCAACCCGCCTCCCCCAACAGACCCTCCACAGAATGGGACCGTCAGTCCGACTGTGGTGAACGTTCGGGAGAGTTCGGCGCCGGTCGCAGTCCGCTGTGCTGCCAGCGCCTTCCCAGAGGCCAGCTTCGTCTGGACACGCGGTAAGTCTCCAGACTACACCCACACCTCCTGAAATGTCTCTTTTTCTTCTGGCGGACCTGTTAATTTGCCTTGCGTGGCAAATTAGCCTACAATCCGCGTGTGCGCGGCTATTTTAACATCTTGGTTCTTCGCTGCAAAAAGGTTGGGTGATGTGTGCGTCGAAGCCTGGTGTGTATGCTCCCGTCATCGACGTGCTGTACCAGCACGTCATCGGCGTGCTGCTAAGCTGCTGGGCTGCTGAGGAGCTAAGCTGCTGAACTGCTAATCACTTGTCAGCAGCCTACTGGGCAACTGAATGACTCGTCTGACACACGATTGACCGTCAGCTGATGGGCAGTTTACCTCCATATGGAGACCGTCAATGGCGGGTGGGCACGGCCATATGTGGTGACCGACAGCAGGTTATTCAGTGATCGAGTGCTGGGCGCTCTGGTAGTGACAAGTATTTACTCAAGAATAACATGGGTACATCAGACACGTATGTGTGCCCGAGTGCGTTATGGACATTGTATGTGATAAATTACGTCACTGTTTACACACATCATTGCTCCATTAGACCAGACGATCATCACTGGCGGATCCAGCCTCTCAATATGGGGGGGGGGCTAGTTTCACAGGGGGCCTTCCGGGTCCTGAGCCCGAGGGCCTCCATATGACCTAGAAAGTACCCCCATTTTTTTTCCATTTTGCGGACTTGGGTTCGGGGTTGATCACATTGTTTTGGTATTCGAATTCACAGACCACAATAGACCTTTCCAAATAAAAAGAGTAATGCAAATTTAATTTTACTATCGTATGAACACAAAGGGACTTCTGGCCATGCTAACTGCTAAGAAACGCTCACTACAACACCCTTCTCGCCTTGTGATGCGGAATACGACCACGCAGCAAATCTCGATTCTTTGTACTATCGTGCTATCAAGCATGTTTCTAATTTTTCGCTATGCCATTTTTACGAGTAAGGACGTGTCAATTAAGTGCAAAAATAAAATTGATGGATATTTGCCTCCGAACATTGCACATTTGGTCATTTTACATGCTATTTTATATAAAAATAAGTTATTCGCTAATAACTTTTTACTGAATAAAGCTAGAAGGGAACGGTACACGTCATTTTGTTTTTATCATCAAGATGCGTTGAATGCTGTGCAGCATGACCTCATTCTGACATTCAAGGTCACGACGCAAGGTCACCTTTCCAAATTTTACCTACACGGCGATGTTAAATATCCTTGAACTTGTCTTGAAGATAGGAATTAATTGGAATTAAAATAATTGCGCGATCGTTGATAATTATATAGAAAACTGAGACATTTTCGGCTTCCTTTACTACGAGAAGGAAGTTATGAAGTTGCTATTCGATATTCAAATTAAAATGAATTCAAAAGTTACCATTTACGATCAGGCGTTATTTAAGCACAATCCAATTCCTCGCAACAAGACACGTTTTAAGATATATATAACATCGCCACATAGGCCACAATTGGAAACCTAACATTGAACCTTGACATTGACCTTAGGTGAAGGTCACCAAATGTTAGAAAGAGGTCGTCATACTGCATATCATTCAACGCGTTCTGACGAAAACAACCAAATGGTGTCCAGTTTTCCTTTTTATATTTATTCAGTCAAAAGTTATAAAAGTTAACATCTTTCACAGAAAGAACATATAAAATTACAAAATTTAGCATATTTGAAGACAAATAACCATCAATTGCATTTATCTGTTTGCACGACACTTATTTACACTTAACAATAATAAAGTCAAAAATAGGAAATACACTTGGCTTGGGTATCCAATTTTTTTTTTAAACACTAACTTTGAAATTTAAGGTCAAGGTCATCAAATGTCAGATAGAGGTCATGCTCCGGATAATTAAACTTGTCTTGATGAGAACAGCAAAATTACGTTTACCGTACCATTCTAGTTGTATTCAGTCAAAAGTTATTAGCGAATAACATATTTTTGTATATAAAATAGCATGAAAATGGCAAAATTTGAGATATTTGGAGGCAAATATCCCTCAATTTTATTTTTGCACTTAATTGACACGTCCTTACACGTAAGAAAAGCATATCAAAAAAATAGAAACACGTTTGAGAAAAGGTATCCAAAAAAGTTGTAAAATTTGGAAACGTACTTAATTTTGAAATTTTCGAAAA
This sequence comes from Chirona hameri, assembly GCA_036785665.1. NCBI lineage: Eukaryota > Metazoa > Arthropoda > Thecostraca > Balanomorpha > Balanidae > Chirona > Chirona hameri. The sequence continues at coordinate 41,471 of JAXIVJ010004773.1, read as the reverse complement.
GGAGAAAATCAACATCACCATGTTATAAAACAGTTCATTGCCATTATAATGACATATACTAAATATATATTGCTTCATAAATTCCCCGCCATATGGGCTGACACAAATTTACCTGCACCGTGACCTTATAAAAATGCCCGAGGCAATATCTCCGGAACCACTGGCTTGCGTTGAAATACAACTTGCACGGCTCACTTTAGCGCCCCAGGTTACCCCATTTACCAATTTTGGTCAAAATCGGTCACATGACGGTGTCATTGTGCACTTTGTTTGTGTCGATTTGTCGTGGAATGCGCCAGCTACAAAAAGAACATTTTGTTTTTACTGAACCTAATTACCCTACTTAATACTAGTAGACGTATTCCACACAACATAGGTATCTATACAAGGAAATTCACTCACGCGCTCCTCTGCCACCCAGCAGGCAGCAGACCAAAGGCTGCGACGCTCCGTGTAAAATTATAACTTACGTTGGTTGTGAATCACTCTAAAATAGCGTCAGACGCGCCACTTTCCCTTTCCCTACTGCTACCAAAATGCTACCAAATTGAGGAAACACGAACGAGGAAAAAAAATATATTTATTTCGCAAGAAGTTATTTCTTCGCAGGCAGTACCCATTTTTCATCGCCAGTTTAAGCGAATTTTGAGGGGGCTAATTTGTATTGCCGCCCCTATCGAGCTTGGAATGGCGGGGGGGGGGGGGGCTTTTCCCCCTGCCGCCCCCCCCCCTGGATCCGCTAGTGACGATCATACACTTGCACCTTACAATTGTATGCACTGCGATGTGCATACGTTTTTCCTAGTAGGCATAAGCATATAGGGCCAGCAATTTAACATCATGCCACGATTTCCAAACGTTGTGCATGCGACCCCGATTAACCAACGACGAAATCGACTAGAAAGTTTGGCCTCTCTCCCTGCAGTGTTAACCTTTACCCCGACGTTAACCTTTCTCGTTCGATAACCGTGTGTGCCGTCTGTTGTGGACAGACGGTGAGGTGATACAGACGGGTGACCGTCTGCTACTGGAGCCGACCCACCTGCTACGGAGCTCCAGCGGCGGACAGTACGTCTGCCACGCCCGCAACAAGCACGGCGTGCTCAGTACGCCCCTCATCGTGCTCGTCCAGTGTGAGTGGGAGGCGGCTGGCGACTTGGTGGCAAAGCGAGTTGAATCTTCAAAACCTTATTTAAGCTTTTGAAAATTATATGATTTGGCCGTAATGACATCTTTCAATAAAGTTGTCTGCTTTCGAATACAAGACTTCTTGAACTCCCGACCTTCACCAGTCTAACTTGGAATATAATTGCGCTCTTTACATGAGGCAGTTGCTACGATTTTAAAGTATTCTGTCGGTAAATCGTTTTCCCAATGGCCATGGAAGTTTGGATATTGTGTTCTGTCAGACGCGAATGCATCGTCGCAGTTAATAATACTCTGAGGTAATAATGCTTCCAGAGATATACCCATTGATCATGATAGTGCTTTTAGCCTGCTTTACCATGTTGACCGATTGTCAGGAATAACTGTAATGCATTATTATACATTGTTATTTCATAGCCGGCCATCACCTCCACCATCTCTCGCCGGTAAATGACAAGCGACCCTAAATTATACTCCTGAAACTTCAACGTTCATCCTGAGCTTTAAATCTCATTCTGCCAGAGGTTGTGCAGCTTGCAATATGTTGAATCCATTTTATCTGACGTCTTGTTTTACAGTCAGGCTGGTACATAGTTTTTGCTTTGATCTCAGGAATGCAGTAAGTTGGGAATTTTGCATTGCATTCCATATTTCATCCTCAGTGGCATCGCCAGTCAAAAACACTGACATTTTCACCCCTGTTAGAATTCCTTGAGGTTACCTAGGCAAGCTTGTGACACTCTGCGAGATTTATCCTTTACCTGTTATATATGCGACCATTTTTCAACTAACTTATCCCAATGCACCACCTGACAAGAAGCATGGATTTGTTTCTAACCATTAGCAATCCACCACATTGTACCATGGGATAGATGTAGCCCATACAAGTAATTCGTGTTTATATAATACATAGTTTATCTATCATAAATTTATTTCTGGAAATTACGCATCAACTACAGCGGCATAGCATATGCAAGCGTCGTCTATGAGAGATGACTATTGGTTGGAATAGCAACTGCTGAGCTATGCGACACAGCATGTGTCAGGCGTCATCTTTGAGAGACATTTATGGGCTGGATTAGGAATTGCTGAGCTATGCGGCACAGCATGTGTCAGGCGTCATCTTTGAGAGGCACATAGGTACTGGGATTGAATAGGAATTGCATTGCTACACCGTACGGCAAGACTAACTTAACCCGCGAGTTACTGGGGTATATTTGATTTTTTAAAGACAATTTAATTTATCTCAAACATTGTACCTTTGAAAGCGTTTTCCGCAAATCATTATTTTTTCAACAAAAACCGAAGAACATGACGTCACTCTGACGTCATTCCCGGTTCATATATCATAACCTCATCCTTTTTCTTTGGCCAACATATGTAGAATTGATGTGAGAGAAGGTACTGAAAGATTGATGACGATACTGGTGTTGGTTTGGGAGTTATTGCAAAATAACGGGAAAGGGGGGGGGGAATAGCCCCCAGTAAGTCGCGGGTTAATCCTGATAAGCTTGTATAGGCTGCAGTATAAGGTACATCATGCAGCAAAGGTTTATTTAGAGAGACAGCATATGATGGGTGGCGCTTCCCGAAGTGACACGGTAAAACTGGTGGGACGTGGTGACGTGATGTAAATGACACGGTCAAACTGGCGGGACGTGATGTAAGTGACGCTGTAAAACTGGCGGGGCGTGATGTAAGTGACACGGTCAAACTGGCGGGACGTGATGTAAGTGACACGGTCAAAACGACGGGACGTGATGTAAGTGGCACGATCAAACTGGCTGGACGTGATGTAAGTGGCACGGTCAAACTGGCGGGACGTGATGTAAGTGGCACGGTCAAACTGGCGGGACGTGATGTAAGTGACGCGGTAAAACTGGCGGGACGTGATGTAAGTGACACGGTAAAACTGGCGGGACGTGATGTAAGTGACACGGTAAAACTGGCGGGACGTGATGTAAGTGACACGGTAAAACTGGCGGGACATGATGTAAGTGACACGGTCAAACTGGCGGGACGTGATGTAAGTGACACGGTAAAACTGGCGGGACGTGATGTAAGTGACACGGTCAAACTGGCGGGACGTGATGTAAGTGACACGGTCAAAACGACGGGACGTGATGTAAGTGACACGGTCAAACTGGCGGGACGTGGTGACGTGATTTGATCGTTTATAACGTCCATGGCTCGAGCTCTAAATTAGGTGATTGTTGATTGAAGCAATTGGGAGACTGATCATTACGCACTTCATCTAAAATATCCTCATAAGCCTCCCCCCCCTCTCCGGAATAGTGTTTCGGAGTCTGAGTTGAGACGTATGGTTGTCTTTCCAGTCGACTTCGGGTCAACAATTACTTCAATAGTTATTCGGTGAACCAATATCTGTGTAATTAGTGATTGTAATGGTGCATTAGTGCAAACCACAACAAAACTTTGAAATTTAAAAGAGTTTTCGGGAACGTTGATTACTGGTAGAATACTCTAAACATTGACATACTTAATGAAAATGGCCATGACGAATTAGCTCATTTTATCTGGCATTTGCATGCGTGATGGCAAACGTGGAGAGATATTATTATTTGTACTAGACAGTTTGAGGCTTTATTCACATACATTTTATTTATTCTGCTATGAAGTTGTAACGTTTATTGTCATTTTTGAAAGCGTGAAATTTGTTATTGCAACCTTATTCCGCTTTCTCCATTCTCAAAGCTGTACAGTTCTTAGTTTTTAGAGCACAGTTAGTCTCTCAGGCCGAGCGAACGGAGTAACAGCTTGACAACGCAAGGGGAAGGACGAAGTGAATGCAACTAAAGGCGTCAAAATTATCGACTTATGCTGACTCAAAAGTATAAATCAAGTATTCATAGACGTAGACATTCATACGTTCTGGGAAATTAATTCAATTGCAACCCCATAAAGTTCGCATTCCGCTAATACTGCAAGTGAATGTGTCTCTAAGTCCTGTTCATCTTCTTTTTATAATTGTATTCGACCGAATCCCTACAAGTTGTTACCTGTTAACGTTAACTGTTAACGGTTAGCTTTTAACGAATCGCTGTAGCCCTGCTGACGGAGTTGATTAACTGACTTTCCGTCTTCGAAAAGGTGGTTGGGAGTTGGGACTTCACCTGTTCATTTCCAGACACCGTCAGTTTGATGTTTTGTGCTCTTGAGTTGTTTTGTCAAACGGAGAAGTTCGTCAACGAAAGACTTGAGTCGATTGGTTTGTTTTGTGCAAGAACTTCCTCACTTCCTGTCGGCCATTGCATTTGCTTTTATAGCAAGATCTATTTACCAGTAAGGCCCCGTAGTTGGCGATGAACGAGCGAGCGCGAAGGAAATGTATGATGAATTTCAACTCGATTGGGCAAGTAGTTTCTGAGATACAAAAAGGTGCGCACGCGCGCACGTGCAGAGACACCCCACCCCTGACTTGTGGGAAAGAGGCGGCTGAGAGGTCCCTAACCACACACCGAATTTGAACACAATCTGCTCAGCCGTTACTCAGATAAAGAATAGGGGTGTGCACGTGCGCACGTACAGAGGCACCCCATCCCTGACTTGTGGGAAGGCGGCGGCTGAGAGGTCCCTAACCACACACAAAATTCGAGAACAATCGGCTCAGCCGTTCCTGAGATAGAGAATATGGGTGTGCACGTGCGCATGTGCAGAGGCACCGCACCCCGACTTGTGGGAAATTGGCGGCTGAGAGGTCCCTAACCACACACCAAATTTGTACACAATCGGCTCAGCCGTTCCTGAAATATAGAATAGGGGTGTGCACGTGCGCACGTGCAGAGGCACCCCACCAATGACTTGTGGGAAGGGGGCGGCGGAGGGATCCCTAACCACACACAAAATTCGAGAACAATCGGCTCAGCCGTTCCTGAGATGAAGAATAGGGATGTGCACGTGCGCACGTGCAGAGGCACCCCACCCCTGACTTGTGGGAAGTGGCGGCTGAGAGGTCCCTAACCACACACCAAATTTGAACACAATCGGCCCAGCCGTTGTGGAGTTTTTGCGAGAAAACACTTTTCAACACCCCTCACGCGGCACGCGCCACACGCAGTGGTAGTCACCCACATGAGTCGGCACCGGTCTCAACCAGGGTAGGTTGGATGAGGCTGCTCAGCAAAGAAGTCAGCTTGTCAATCGGACGTGCGGTTGCAGAGATTATAGAGATTATATATATTAGCTTCTCAAAAGCGTCGCCACTGGCCGGGTCGGGCCGGGTCGGGCTGGGCCGGGTCGGGCCGCTCATATTCAGATTTTTCCCATATACCACGGAAGGACGAGCGAGAGCTTCGCGCTCGCTCGTAAAAAGTCCCTTGTCATAAGCCTGCTTTTGTTCTTCAGTTATATATTTAAGATATTGTTCTCCGGGAATAATAGCTACTGACAAATCAATAGTCAGTCCAGGACTAAACATTATCTGGACACGTAGTAGTTCAATATTTGCCCGATTCCATCATAACTGAAGTAAATATTAGACACCGGTAGTTCGTAGACAAACTGGGGTTTTTATATTATTTAGATGGCTGGCATGATGGACATTATTGTCAAAAGTTGTGTTAAAATTATCAACAACATGCCAAATATGTATTTTAGAGGTCAAATGCATAATTAAAATAGACAAGCTTTCGACATCACTGTCACCATCAGGTCTAATTTTTACATATTTGGCATATTATTGATCATTTTAACACAACTTTTGACAAACTGGAGTTTCTGATCATTGTAATATATTCATAGGCGAACCAGTGTCTCATGTATACCCTATATCCACAGACAAGCCGGAGTGCCTGATACGTCAGACGGAGCAGGACGGGGAGTACCTTCTGCTCTGCCAGGTGGACGCTGTCCCCGATGACGTCACGTTCACCTGGCGGTTCGACAACGAGACGCTGACGGAGCGAATCAGAACGGACGGCACCGTCAGTACACTGACCGTGCGGCCCGGCAGCCGCGACTTCGGCACCTACTCCTGCCACGTCAACAACACAGTGGGCGCCGGCATACCGTGCCAAATTGACGTCGCAGGTGAGATGAAGAAGTGTAGGCCAAATAATTACGTCACAATTGAAGGCCATATCGACTCAGAAATTGTATATCAATAACACAACTATTTTTCAAGTAAAACACGTCTTAAATGAAACCCTACCACTAATGAGTAAATGTACTGAAAAATAATATTGGTTGTCGCATGGGGTACACAATCTATGAGACAGTTTGGAATAGTAACGACTGTGAGATAGTGACTGTCCCACGGTCGTTCCTTTTCCAAAGTCAGAGAATGTCGTGACCACGTACTTCCTCTCTTATCTGAATACACTAACGTACTTCAATTCCTGTACAACACTTCATGTCATGTAACCTTCCTCCATTCTCACTAACAGCAAGCTGTGTTTAGGTGTCGTATCAAAAAGCGACGACTCAGACATGTAATTATCCAGTACTCTCCAAGAAAAGACATGCTCCCAATGATCAACGCGTAACATAAAGCGCGAAGACAGTGCTGGGGCGTTTTCTGAGCAGCGCAAATCAGTCCGGTGAAAGCACTCAGCACGGAGTCGCGCTGTCAGCACCAGGAGACCGTCAAAGGCGGAACCTGGGACGATGTCGTGATGTCTGCTGCCTTGTCAGTTCTCGCTCGCTCTCATTAAGCCGTCTTGTCCAGGAGGAGCGTGGCGTCGCCTTTGAGCGGTGCTCGCTTGTTATTGCCGACTGTGTGAGTCGATTGATCTGAATGTATTGAGCGGCGGAGTGTCGGGAGCTGTTGGATGGCGGACGAGGCGTCGACACGCAGCTACAATCGAGCCATCTGACGGGCTGTGCGAGTTCGTGTCTTGTGACGACAGGCAGGCTGAGGCAGAATGTGCCGCGGCACCTTCGGGGACCTTCTTCTCACGTATAGAACACATATTTCCTAGCATTGCTTATTACCGAGCGGGCACGGAGCGCCAGTGAGGTTTCTCTTCAACTTACTAGACAAAATTACATTGGACCCGGCCCTGCCCGACCCGGCCCGACACGGCCGTACATACGCTTTTCGGAAGCTAACAACTTTGCAGCCACTGCCCCGATTGAGATCGTGTTTTCACCATTGGATAGCTACATAAAATACATCTAACTTTGAATATGTTTTGCACTGATGTAGGTGGTAGCAAAGCACGTGGCACGTGCGCCGGAGAAGCCTTCCATAGTCAACGAATATTGATATAAGTATTAATTACCGAGGGGGCGCGAAGCGCCCGTGAGGTTTCTCGTCAACCTACTAGACAAATTTACATTTGACCTGGCCCGACCCGGCCCGAACCGGCCCGACACGGCCGTACAGACGCTTTTCGGAAGCTAATAACTTTGCAACCACTGCTGCAATTGGGATCGGATTTTCACCATTGGATGGGTCCATCAAATCAATTTTTTTTTGGTATGGTGCGTTCTGATAGAGATGGTACCACAGCGTGTGGAACACACAAACGTCGACATGAACAAAAATCACTCTTGATCAAAAATGGCTTTATTTATCTAAGCATTAATGTATACCAGTAAAACACCTTTGGGCGAGGACCGAGCGGGCGCGGTTTGGCCGAGCGGGCGCGGTTAAGTCGTTTTACTGACCTATTACATTGTGCATGGTCTCGTTTCTCGAATCTGCCAAAAGTAAGTACGGTCTGAGTGCTGCATGCTTCATCGTATAAATTAATTACCGAACGGGCGCAAAGCGACCGTGAGGTCTCTCGTCAACTTACTAGACAAATTTACATTTGACCCGGCCCGAACCGGCCCGAACTGGCCCGAACCGGCCCGAACCGGCCCGAACCGGCCCGAACCGGCCCGAACCGGCCCGAACCGGCCCGAACCGGCCCGAACCGGCCCGAACCGGCCGTTCAGACGCTTTTCGGAAGCTAATAACTTTGCAACCACTGCTCCGATTGAGATCGGGTTTTCACCATTGGATAAGACCATCAAATCAATTTTGATTTTGGCATAGTGCGTTCTGATAGGGATGGTACCACAGCGCGTGGCACAAACGTCGAAATGAACAAAAATCATACTTGATCAAAAATGGCATTATTAATATAAGCATCAATTTTGTATACACTGAAGCATGCAGCGCTCAGGACGTACTCCCTTTTGGCGGATTCGAGAAAGGAGATCACGCACAATTTAATAAAACATAATTATTATGTTGGCATGCATTGAGGCCGGGCAATTTTTATGGAGGACTAAAAGGACTAAAAGAAAAGGGCTATGTGTTACTACCACGTGTGCTCTCGTACCATTTCATATTTCAAACCTGTTTCAGCTTTACCAGAGCGCGCCCGCTCGGTCATCGCCCAAAAAGGCGGTTTACTGGTGCTTAGATCAATAAATCCATTTTTGATCAAGAACGATTTGTGTTCATTTCGACTTTTGCGTGTGCCACGCGATGTGGTACTAGCCCCATCATAGCGCACCCTACCAAAATTAAAATTGATGTGATGGATCTATCCAATGGTGAAAACTCGATCTCAATCGAAACAGTGGTTGCAAAGTTATTAGCTTCCGAAAAGCGTCTGTACGGCCGGTTCGGGCCGGCTCTGGCCGGGTGAAATGTAAATTTGTCTAGTAAGTTGAAGAGAAACCTCACGGGCGCCTCGCGCCCGCTCGGTAACGATGAAGCATGCAGCGCCCAGGACGTACTCCCTTTTGGCAGATTCGAGAAAGGAGATCATGAACAATTTAATTAAACTGAATTTGTATGTTTGCATGCATGGAGGCCTGGCAATTTTTATGGAGGACTAAAAGGACTAAAAGGACTATGTGTTACTACCACGTGCACTGGCGGATCCAGCCTCTCTCCGTGGGGGGCATCTTTTTGTGGCAAAAAGGTACCCCTATTTTTCCATCCGCGGATTTGGGCCGGTCACCTTTTTTTGGTATTCGAGCTTAAGCAATTCACTTTTAAAATTCACCAAAATTTATTTTGTGGATTTTTTTCCGATTTTTTTTTTTTGGGGGGGGGGTCAAAAACACAACATTTCGCAAATCTGAGATAGCCGTTTTGAAGAGAATGTCATTTCCTTTCTTTCGACGTTTGTTTTACAATTTGCTTCGAAACTCTATTTTCTACGATTGTTCAATCATGTATCGTTTTTCCACTAAAAATGGCATGGCATGACGTCATTAAAACGTCATTATCTCACAAAATACTACTTCAATTTCATTGGAATTGAAAGACGTATAATTGATGCAGCATAAGGTACTGAATGTTTGACGTTGAACTCTATCATAGTTTTCAAGTTATTGAGCAAATCCGGGAGAGGGCAGATCCCCCCCCCCCCCCCAGCGGGGCGCAGGTTAAGTGTCAGCGGGGCTGCTTTAATTGCATCAGGTGCGCTGTTTTGTCTATCATTGAAAGAAAGGGATACATACAAACTTCAAATTCAATCACTCAAGAGAAAAAATCCGTTTTCATGAAATTTTCTCCTACGATCATTGTTTTACACGTTCAGTGCAAGGAACGCGCGGGGACATACTTGTATTGAATGCACCTCCCAGATTCCAGTGGGGGGGGGGGGGTGGCATTTGCTCCTGATGCCCCCCCCCCCTGGATCCGCCAGTGCCAGCAATTGCCGCCAAGGAGAGCTCTGCCAGACATTTTCTAGACAATTCATTTTCCCATTTTCCAAATTTGTATAAGCAATTGCGAAAGTTGTGTCATGCCGCGAAGCGGCACGCATTTTTGTTTTTTTAGTGTGGATAGCTGGATTTTGGCTGCTGCAAAGGCAATTTTTACGATTTTACGATAAATCGGGAACGCGCGGGGAGGCAACCTTGTATTGAATGCTCCCCCCCCCCCCAGATTCCTGTGGGGAGGGGGCATTTGCCCTGACGCCCCCCCCCCCCCCCTGGATCTGCCAGTGACCACATGTGCTCCCGTACCGTTTCATATTTCAAACCAGAGGCCTGTTCGGCATCTAAGATTATTCAACTGCGCATGCGCAGTAAGGCGCACTGAGCCTGGGCGGAGGCTAACTGGCGAATGACGTCAGAAACTATGGCGTCATCTCCCGTCATGCTCCTCAGAATGTCTAAGCCAAAAATTATGGATGTGCCCGATTTTGGAATACAATTTCGACGATATCGGCTCCGGCGACAAAATAAGCGGGCACATATCCCGGAAACTGGTAGATTTTGAGAAGATGAAGATGAAACAACACAGCTCATCGGCTGATGATCACGGTCTTCGTTGACGTGATTCATGACAACGTCCTCATCGCTACTTGCTTGGTATTCCATGGAACATTGTTTATTAAATCAAACTTCAAAGAAATGAGAAATCCCTCTTCGCTTATCTTCCATCCCGATCACAATATATAAATCAATTATCATACACAATTCAAAGGCACGTATTTCAGGCGTCACAACGGGATTGCAAGATAGCTACAATAAAGAAAACAGAAAACAGAAACTTATAGAAAGGCTGCCGCAATTTTGTATAGGCCACTTCTGCATTGCAAATGCAATTGTCCAAGAACATTCGGCCTATCTATGACGTCTTCAAAAGTGTCATGACGTCACCGAAGGTGTGACGTCACTTAAGTCAATAATATTATTAGATACCGAACAGGCCTCAGGTAGTCATCCGGCGATTTTACCGCTCCGTGACGTAGGCGCGTGACGTCACAGGTATTTACGGGACCAAGGCGCCATCGCCCGTAATGCTTTTTATGCAGTATAAATTTAGGTTCCTTTGCTAAGCCAGAGAAGATGAAGCACTACAACAAAAACCACTCGGTAGAACAACTATTTTTCTACTGACGAGCCAGCAATCGTTTTGTCCTCGCTCTTACCACTGGCCTAATGCAGCCTGTCAAACTAAGTCATGCAAATCGAAGCCAAGTTGCCAAGAACACTGCCAAGAACATGTTGGGCCTTGAGCTGCCTACTGAACACATTTCGTCCAGAAAGCGCCAAGAACACTGCGCCAAGAAAGTGCGCCACATCTGCCTCAGCTGTGACGTCAGTTGTCTTCGACCAATGCATTATGAAGGGATGACACCTCCCTGATTTCAAACCTGTTTTAGCTTCACCAGAGCGCGCCCGTTCCCTCATCGCCCAAAAAGGCGTTTTACTGGTGATAAAAGCAAGCAAGCATGTTCCGTTGTAACACTCTGTCATGTTATACAATGTTGTTTTTATGTGTTTTTTCACGTGGGTGTTCAGTAAGAGTGTCCACATACTGCGAGGGTGTTGTTACACTGCACAATGTTATAATTTGAAGTGTTGAAGAACGCTCTAGGAACTTGTTGCGGCAGTCAGAGACACATCCGCTCGATACTCACTCGCTTCCCAATGCTCCTCCTCTCCCGACACATCTGCAAACGTGTACACGCAGTACACGTTTGCAGCTGCAGTACGCAGTACAGTCCACGCAGTACACGTTTGTTGCTGCAAACGTGTAAACGCAGCAGCCAGTTAAGCACGACACCGGCTGGTCGGCGATGACCTTTCGGTTGACGGCCCGGCGTCTGCCGGCAGGCGTGGGCGACTGGCAGATGAGTTCGGACCAGGTGAGCAGCATCATGGTCGTCACCACCGTGTCGGCGACGGCCGTCTCTGCCGGCATCGCCAGCGTCGTCCTCTGCCTCGTATGTCGCAGACGACGCGCCAAACATCGCTGTGAGTGCGTCCATGACGATCGGCTGGTCTTGTGTTCTTCGTGTAAAGCCGAGGGGTATGCGTGTATGCGTGATCGTCCCGCAAGTCACGCGCGTGTTCTCCGTGTTTGCAGAACTTCCTTGACTTCCAGGATCTGCCGATCACGCAAATCACGCAAGGAAAATGGATAAACCGCTGCATTTTTTAAATGGATAAACCACTGCATACATATCTACCAGCTTCAACACAGGTTGCAACATTCAAAATTTGCTCAAACGCTTCTTCATTCATCTTCCGCCACGATACACAGCACAAATTATTCAAATTTAGGTATATTATACTCTACAATACGCGAAATCAAGCAAAATGATACAAAACTTTGTAACACCCAATCACGGAAAACACAACAAGTTCAGAATTTTGAACTTTCCATCGTTCCGTCCGTGACGTGTCTGCGGAATTTCCTTGACGTTTCATCCGGGATCTGCGTGATGTACCAGTGTAGCTCACCCAATGCATTTACTATCAGCTGAACTTGCTCTGTCACGCCAATCCCGACAACACGGATAACACGCGCGTGATTTTCAGGAAATCACTCATAGTGTATTCACTTCAATCACTTCAATCACTCATTAGCCTGGGCCTTAGGGTATGTCTTCCTATGGAAGGTGCACCAAAATGGCACCTTTTCTAAATGAAATTGTATTTGAGCTACATCTTTACCATTTGTTAAGTGAATAGTGGAAGGCCTATAGTCTAGGTACTATATATTGTATGGGACAATTTTATCATGTGAAAATTATTCACTCATATGAAGAGTGAAAACATTTACTGGCTACAACTCTCGCAAAAACTTTCAAATAATTGCAAAGGTAGTATATACACCTACAAAGGTAGTATATAAAGGTAGTATATAGCTTTTTATCTGCATTGGGAAATACGGATCGTTGTTTTGAACATAACAATAACTGTTTGAACTAGTATTGTTTCTTGAACTGTTAAGAGCTTAAACCCGTGTTTGACCGGGGAGGGGGGGGGGGGGGGGCAAATATTGCTCCCTACCTCCCTGTCGAATATTCTCGAAAACTTAAAAACGGTTCAAGATATCAACCTGAGACTTGCTGTACCTTCTTCCACATCAATTATACGTCGGCTCAAATACATTCAAGCTATTTCGTCTATTTTTTTTAAAGATATACACCATTTTGTGACGTCACTTTACGCGAAATTAGCGATAAAATGACCCAAACGTTAAGCAGCTGTAAAATGGTGACATTTTAAGATAAACTAAAACCAAAATAACGAATATATAAGAAATTAAACGTTCTATCAAATTGCTATCTCGTAATTTTGGCATCTTTGGTTTTTGTCCCCATTTGTTTTTTAATATTTTTTGGGGAAAAAAACGTTTTTACAGATATAAAAAGAACGAAATATATGTGAAAGAGTGGTGTTTCAGCAATATAAAAAAAAATGTCAAATAAATATCACCTTTTTGACTGACTTATGGCTCCCTAAGTATGTAACTCATGACTTCATTTTGTTAAATTGCGTTTTTTTGCTTTTATTGACCAGATAAAGACAAATAAATGCTAGCACTGTATTTCTGAGACAAAACTGGTCTAGAAACATGCCTTTTGTATTTAAATTTATCAATTTCAAATGTTGACCATATGCGACCTGAACTTGACACTAACTTCACTGAAATGAGGACAGATGGTAAAATGACCATCACTATCGAATGTTACGTGTAAAATATCCCATAAAACATGTATTGAATGACTTTCGGAAATTGTCTACGTATAGTGACCTTTTGTGACCTGACCTTGCCCTTGATCTTTGCCAACAATCTCATTTTAGGTCATGTGGGATGTGTATTATACCTTTGAGAGGACTTTGGGTGATCATGGTCGCAATCAAAGGCTTTGGATGGAAGGTATGGCCCATAAACTAAAATGCCTCCATTTTGACCTTTGACCCGACCTTGACCTGATATGTGACCTCAATTAGAACATTTTGAGTATGATTTATATGCGTCTCATTGAGAGCTTTCGAATTCCGCGTTGCGCGTCTCGCTGCAATCATTGGTTCCGGAGATAACGAGGGGCAATATTCCCCCGCCCCCCCCCCGCCCCGGTCAATGGTGTTCTGCTGAGACCCTGGTCAAGCGCGGGTTAACTCACTAAAACTGTTAGAACTATGTCGAATACGGGGGGCGGTTTTGTCCATGTCAACCCATCCGCGTCTGTGCACAACATCGAGTGTCACTGTGTCACTGAGTGAGGTCACTCTGAGTAACCTCGAGTTATTGCAATCCTGGCAGTCTCATCAGCGTTCTGATGAGACTGCCATCGAGTGTCACTGTGCCCCTGAGTGCTTCAGTCCACATCCTCTGCAAACGCTATCTGTGTTAGCCTGCAGGATTGGTAGCTGATAGCTGTTGGATGAGCTATGCAATTTGCGGCTTATTCCGCTGCTAGCTCCGAAATCAGCCTGTCTTCCATCAACGACACTCAGCCACCAGAAAACGATGCATTCGGGATTGGAGGCACAGTTTGTGCTGGGGCTTCTGCGGCTTTGATTTAGTGGAGCATTGGACAATCTGCGACTTAATGGTCTGGGCTCATCAGGATTTAACGAGTAAATGTGATTAGAGTAAAGGAATATGGATTTTAATTGGTATGGATCCAAGTAGGTATCCTAGCTTGTTTATGCGTTGCGTGAAGCTTTCATCAGCAGTTAAGCTCTCTGGTTAAGGCGGATCCAGAACGGGTGGTTGGGGGGGGGGGGCAAATCCCCAAAAGTCTCACACAATCCTGAAAACTTAACGGATTTCGCTTGCTTATGCATTGATAGCTGATTTAAAACAAACTTTCTGAGTAGAAGTTGCTTAGATTTTCCTCTATATCAGGAAATGTGTCAATTTTGCGCCCCGATTTCAGGTGGTTTGGGGGTCATGCCCCTTGCCCCCCCCCCCCCTTTGAGCCCAATCTTATAAAGTGCCATGAATGCGCAAATACGCATCTACGGTAAAGATGCCGTAGATGCGTACTTGGGGCGGTGCGTGTGACGTTGGCATGCCGTACTTGGGTCCATTGACTAGTGTTTAGATACCTGCCACTATGTAAAAATATAAAAAAAGAATATCACGTGAAATATTCAGTGTTTTCTTATTATGTGACACAATTCATTGCTGAAATAGTCGCCGCTAGATGGCGCTGGGCAGCCCATCTAATGTTGCACTATGTTTTCGTTAATTCTTTTCTCGTCTTAAACTGCATCGTTTGTATCACTCGCTTTGCGAATGAAGCTATACAAATCCGTGATTTCAACCCGTTTCTGGAGTTAATCTGTCGTCAGCCATTTGTGTAGTCGCCGAAAGTTTTCCAAACTCAGTACCATTTTGTATCACCGGTGAACAAAACGCATTCGGCGCGGTAAGTACGGTATGCCGTACTTGGTCCAATGGACCAATGCCGTACTTGGACCGCCGTACTTGCCCATTCACGGCATTTTGGTAAGACTGGGCTCTTGGTAAGATTGGGCAGAGTTTACGTACGAATGCAAGATTAATTCAGCTTTCGACCAGAGAGCATGGGCGATCCGCCCATGCTCTCTGGTCGAAAGCTGAATTAATCTTGCATTCGTACGTAATCAATTCTTGTTGCCTTTATTTTGTATCCAGTCGAGGAAAAGATGAATCGTGGAATGTAGACTTTCACTAAAGCAATGGCATCATTATTCACATTTACTGCATAGAATTGGCTTATAATTGTAAGAGGCTTGTGTTAAATATTCAGGCTGACGATGATTGTGCTGTGTCCGAATGTTGTGACGCCTTGACCTCAGCCGATTCCTGATCATAGCCGGTACTGTTGGCGATCCGGGCAAAGTTCAGAGGTTTTCCGTAGGACCGTTTAGTTTGAGTCTATATTGCGGTGAACTACAGAAACAAAGAGTGAGATAAATGAAAGCACCACCACCTCGCGCAGCCGACACACGCGCTGTGCGCCGCCGATGTTCTCTGCCACCCCCAGCCATCACTGGGTTACATACCGGCTACCAGCGCCGACGGGCCGCTCGCCTCCTACGCTCGCTGTCGCCGCGCCACCGGCTGCTTTACCACGAACGATAGATAACTACCGCCATCAGATGCGCTAAGTCACGTTGACACACTGAACTGCAGTGCAGTGTGTCACCCCCCCCCCGTGCAGTGTGTGCAGGTGACTGCCGGGCCCGAACGGGTGAGGGCGAAAGCACACTCGTGCGCGGCTCGCGCTGGAGCGGACATTTTCCTCTCATGTGGCAATGCGCGAAAAGTCGGGCGGCCTCAGGGGCGAAATCGTTCGGAGCATCCGGTTTAGGTTGCAATGGTACTGAACTGATCAATGGCAGCAGATTGGAGTGTGCCGATATGTAAATGTGATCTCATGGAGCAGAAATATACGTTGCTTTAGGTGGTGACGGGTGATAGATTACTATGACGGCTTTCTGCGCCTACCCAATATCCCATCGCCACTGTCAGCCATTTCTGGAAGCAGGCACCTTGCAGGTTCCTTTGTTACCACACCATTCCAGCTTTGCATAACTTCTCATTTCCTAGGCGCCTCGCTGAGCGGAATGAAGCCTTAACCTCCTTTTCCGTGGAATTTTATGTTTACATCACACTAAATCTGGAGCGGCAGCCTAGTGTTTTAGGTGCGCGGCCCGTCCTCTCCCCTGATAGGATGATCGCGAGCTGTGCAGCGTGGCATAACAACGTCAACCCCTTCAAGGTTAAAGTTGGCCCGATGAAGCATCTCTGCTCAATTTATTCGTGGCAAGTGGCCCAAGGCAAGCGCTGGGCTACAAAGACTTTGGCTAAGCATTATTCAAAGTAGCCTATAAAGCTTCGGTTTTAGAACAATCATATCCTGAAGCCTGAAATGAATATGAATCGGATTTTCGCTGGAATAATAATACGGCGACTACTGTCATTGGACCATTATTCTTCATATGATGGCGAGATGAGAAAATCCCACCGCAGCTGACGTGCCTGGATGCTGGTGACGGCCGTGACATTCCGTTGCAGTTAAGGATATTGACGGTTCTTGTTTTGTTTTCTGTCAGATGGCGATCCAGATCCGATGCTAGAAAGAGATGCGTAAGTAGATAGATCATCTGAAGATGGCTATGACTCTTATTCCCTCTTCAACTTTATATAGCAATAGCATACATACGTTTCTTTCCGGGTCGTATTTTAACATGGCCGTCTTGGTGAATTAAAAATGACCCTTTCACCAATTTTTACATTTTTCTGAGGCCTTCTTTTTAATCCGCTGAAAATTAAATGTAGTTTGACGAGTCTCTAGTTAATGGTACACATATTGCCAGATATTATGGAAAGTACTAGACTGATAGTCTGCACATTTGATATTTGCACGCCTTGGCACATTTCCGTAACCTGTTTTTAACAATGCTCGTACATCAATCATGGCTGGTATCAGCCGGCAAAAACATGTCGCTGGTTTTAACAGAATAAATACAGCAGGCATTTATTGGAAAACATATCCGGCGAGGAGAAAATGACAGAAAGAGGCGGACTTCTTAATTGTGCTATACTTTTTCCCCATTTTCGCGGTAAAAACCGGCAAGTGGACGACAAAATTGTTTGCATGCTGAAATGCCAACCGTGATATAAACCATATGATCTAACAATTGATGAACCTTCATTTTCCGCTGCACTGAAACTCTGAGGCGCTGGTACCCCTGGTCCTACAATGTCGATCGCTTGAGTGCTCTGGTTCTGCATAGCTCTCCCTCTGACTGTTTCCGCTCGGCTGGGTGCAGTTACTACCAGCGCGAGGCTCGCTCCCTGATTCGTCCGTCACTACTTCCGGGGCCCCCGTCTAATTCAGACATCGCCAAGCTGCCAGGTGACGATTAGGCTGACACTTCGCTGGACTGAAGGTCGGATTTGTCTAGACCTTCTAGCCCTACGTCAGCATGACCAGTGTTGGTGTTTCCTTGCTAAAGCACCACTCATTTGGCATGACTTTGGTCCCTGCTCGACCGCATATTTCCGGTGCGGTTTTCTTCTTTATTAGCATTGCATGATTACAATCCACTTAACTTGAGGAAAAAAACGGAATGTTCTTATTCGCATGATTATCGCTTACGTTCTTCCTTCTCGGATAAGTTGTTGGTTGCATTATTATGTGCACAAGTTTGCATATAACAAGACTATGTCGGCGAGACATATTTGTTTTTCAATTTTGGTTTGTGAGTTTATTTCTCTACCTGACTTCTGAACCATTTCATTGCTACCTTTTTTACTTAAAATTGAATGCATTTCGGTTGGCATGTAATTTTCGAATTCAGCATCAAGCTTTGTACGTCTATGTTCGTGTGCCGTACGCAGCTCCCGCGGTGCCAGCGCTGGTCAGACTGAGAAGCCGCTGCACAAGTGGCCCATCCGACCGGGTGTACACGTGCACGTGAGCAGTGTGCAGTCACTCAGCAAACTGAGCGAGCCTAGCATGCAGCGACGAGTGACGCACGGACCGGAGAGTGCAGGTGTGTGTGCGTGTGCGTGTGCGTGTGCGTGTGCGTGTGCGTGTGCGTGTGCGTGTGCGTGTGCGTGTGCGTGTGCGTGTGCGTGTGCGTGTGCGTGTGCGTGTGCGTGTGCGTGTGCGTGTGCGTGTGCGTGTGCGTGTGCGTGTGCGTGTGCGTGTGCGTGTGCGTGTGCGTGTGCGTGTGCGTGTGCGTGTGCGTGTGCGTGTGCGTGTGCGTGTGCGTGTGCGTGTGCGTGTGCGTGTGCGTGTGCGTGTGCGTGTGCGTGTGCGTGTGCGCGCGCGCGTGTGGCCGACGGTCATCCCGAACGGAGTGGGTTGTGTGCCGACTCTCATGGGTCTTGGCTGGAGTTGGTGAATGTTGATGTTTTAGGGCAATTGGCTGTTATTTAGGAGTTATTCTTGCTTGGTTACATATTACAACTTTACAATACTAGTTACTTATATTCAAACACGTTTGGTCCTGGCAATAGCTTACCATCTCTCTCATGTATCGGGATTAAATGATTCGATGTGTTCAATTCGTTTTTTTATCGGCATTTGCCTCTACTCACATGGGTGTCGAATAGATAGGTATAGTGCTAAGCTGAGTATCCCACATACAATTTTAAGCGATAATGTAGGCTGCCTCTAATCCCGTGAAGGCACTTTCGCCTCGGCCGACTGCATAAGTGGGGCTATCCTGCAGCAGACAGCAGGCTCCATCGCCGCCTTTAACGCCACTATAACACCGTTCCCACCGGGCAGCGAGCGACTCGAGCACCAAATCGTCCACCAACGGTTCCGGCTGCAGCTCCTACGAAGTTCGGCCTATCTACGAGAGCTTAGCCATGCACAAGACGCCGTCCAAGGTTCGTCATACCCATACAGCTGCGCCGAGAGCTTCTGGCTGGCGGGCGCCGTGCATGGCTCCCAGCAGTTTGCGGTGCACGATTGTTTTATGTTTGTGCGATTGTTAGATGCGTTGCTGTGTGCTGCTGTTATCAGTCTCAGTACTTAGTATAAGGAATGCAAAACAGCTTTTGAAATATTGGCATCCGTTCTCGGTTATTAGGTATGCTTCTGTACATATGTTTAATGATTTGGTCGACCTAAATTGTAATGGTTGACTTGGGACGGTCTTGGCACAGTTGTTAGCACAGTGACTTGGGACGGTCTTGGCACCCTTTGTGACCGCAAGTTCGGACTAAGTTCAGGCTTCTCCCACTTCCATGACCGCAAACCTTGTTTGTGTGTGCATCGTTCACCAAGGGCGTCGCCGACGGAGTGGATACTGTCCCCCAGTCGTTAGGCTGGGGGATTGTCCCCAGCTTTGGATACATTTTTCCTACACTTTACCCCCCCCCCACGCTAGACAAGTTTTCGCTGCCGGGGTACTCCCCCGTCACTAGAGCCCTTCATGGAATGGGAATCCCCATGGAACCCATCGAACGTGATGGAAATGGGTGGGAATAGGGCAATTTTGGGAAATGTAACGGGTTGGAACGGGTTTGGGACAGACCTTATCATTTTTTAGCACCACAAAGAGTGAAATATGCTGAAATGAGTGGGAATGGGTGGGAATGGGAGCCCCATAAATTATGAATTTGGATTGGAACGGGTTTGGGTCTGGCTGAATGGGCTGGAACGGGATGGGGGCTGACAGTGTGACCCATGAAGGGCTCTACCCGTCACTCAACAAGTTTATTTTCTCTGATCCCCCCGCCCAAAGACTTTTCGCGCTGAGCCTCCGACGCCCCCACCCCCGCTCGTCAACTTCTCGCTCTAACGGTGCGGAACGAAATTTTATCTCCCCACAAACTCGAAATCTATATCCACCACTGGGTCAATCTATCAATTTGTCCCCCTGTCAAAAATCCGTGGCGACTCCTCTGTCGTCCCCGATCGACTGACTGGTGCGGAATCGAAGGGCTTACCATTTAACTCGCTCAATAATCCTAAATTTCAATTTTAAGAAGACGGTTTACCTAGGTTATTGGAGTTTTTCATCAATATATTATCACCAATATATAAGCAATATTTCATCTCTACGAATGTTTGTCATTTCAGCTTCTGGGGCATTCCACGACAAATCGACACAGGGGTAAAACCCTACATATCAGATTTTGATGAAACTTTGTTCAGGGGGTAATTGGGGGCCCAAAACACGCCTGTGCAATTTTCAGCTCACTGACCAACGACTATGAAGATATAGCCTGCGGCATTTTCACTAGGTCAGACAAACTCAATTTTGTTTTCATTTTTAAGACCAATTTGGATTGTTTAAATTTAACAAATTTATATCTCATTCGACTTCGCTTGATCTGAAGAACATTCTGGTAATTTTTATTCATTTTTCGTGTAACTCAAACTTGTTATTTCGAGTGACCTTGGGTGACCTTGCGTGACCGTGACAAAAGGGCAATATTTTGTTATGTTTTCCTTTTTAAAATTGCCCTCAGGGTGTCATCTGGTAGTGTGCAAAAAATAGTAGATAGGTGTTTTCTATAAATGCCATTATTTTCCGTCCAAGCAATAGCAAAATGACTCCCCCACCCTCGCCCTGGTGGGGGAGTCATTTTGACCCCCTCTTAGGTTTTTCTCGAATAGCGAGAAAACGGCGGCGTGCAGCGCCACCAAATATAACACAGTTATTTGGGCGTCAATTACCCACATTTTTGGAAAGTTATAACTTCAGGTCATCACAGGTCAGGTCACCAGATCACGTCAAGTGACCTTAGCTCCAAAAATGTTTGTGGTCGTGCCAAAGCCACAGTGTTTGTCCGAGAGCTATGGAACTTGCAGGTTGCAGGATTTCATAAGGTCACAAGTACCTGCAATTTATTTTTCTCTGATTTTGTTGTATCAATGACCTAAGATCAGACCAATTTCGTGACCTCCCCAGTATAAGTCAATGGGAAACATACAAATGCTTCCTATTCAGAGAATATGCTTTCGATCAGGCCAATTCTTTCAGCATCATGTTATTTAGCTCATTATTGATGACCCAGGTGCAATTGTTGCTCTGTAACCTCTACAAGGTCAGCTGAGGTCATCTCGAGTCACCTACACTTTTTGGCAAATAACTATTGATATAATAAATATATAGACGTGCAAATGACACCACTGTGTTTGTCTCGTCGAGTCGCGTCGCCCCATGTGCAAGATGACCTACCTGGATCACCAAATGACCTTGACCTAAGGTCATTTTTTTTAAGTTGACCTAACCAGGGCACCATTAATATGTTTCGAAGCACCTTGGCAAGGTAAAAACGTTGGTGTTAACATTACCGCTATATGTCTAACCAATACAACATATTTATTAAAACATTTTTTGGGAAAACATGCCCTCGTGACCTTTAGTGGCCTAAGCTATGGAACTGAGCTTAAACTTGTGGACAACCACGGCGATTTAATTTTGCATGAGCTTTCGTTTTTTTCGTTTGTTCCTAGCTATCATAGTTCCCAAGATATTTGGGGGCTTCTGGAGCAAAGTTCTATACTTGGAAAATTTGACCTTTGATGACCTCTGGTGACCTCAATATTGAGCTGAGCCAAATAATACCCGAATTAATCTCGAATGGCCTTGGCAGGAGCTTTCAAACGTTTTTTTTCTTCTTCGCGTCTTAATAGCCCTTTTAGTTTTTGAGTTAGAGGGGGTGGGTCATTTTGACGCCCCCCCCCCCCCCACCCCCACCAGGGCGAAGTTGTTTCAGAGACACAGCGGGATTTAGCTCAGCTCAATATTGAGGTCACCAGAGGCCATTAAAGGCCAAAAGGACTCGACGAGACTAACACAGTGGTGTCATTTGCACGTCTGTATATGTATTATATCAATAGTTATTGGCAAAAAAGTGCTGGTGACCTGATATGACCTCAGCTGACCTTGAATAGGTCACAGAGCAACAATTGCATCTGGGTCATCAATAATGAGCTAAAATAACATGATTATGGAAGAATTGGCCTGAGCCAATGCATATTCTCTGAATAGGAAGCATTTGTATATTTCCCATTGACTTATACTGGGGAGGTCACGAAATTGACATGACCTTAGGTCACTAATACAAACAAATCCGAGATAAATGAATTGTAGGTACTTACGACCTTATGAAATCCTGCAAGTTTAAAAGCTCTCGGACAAACACTGTGGCTTTGGCACGACCACAAACATTTTTGGAGGTAAGGTCACTTGTCGTGACCTGGTGACCTGACCTGTGATGATCTGAAGTTAAAACTTTCACAAAATGTGAGTAATTGATGCTTAAATAGCTGTGCCATATTTGGCGGCGCTGCACGCTGCAGTTTTCTCGCTATTTGCAAAAAACCTAAGAAGGGGTCAAAATGACTACCCCACCAGGGCGATGGATATTGCTTGGACGGAAAATAATGGCATTTATAGAAAACACCTATCCGCCATGTTTTCACACTACCAGATGACACCCTGAGTTCAATTTTAAAAACGAAAAAAAATCAAAAACATTATTGTCCTTTTGTCAAGGTCACGCAAAAACCACTCAAGGTCACTCGAAATAACCAGTTTGAGTTGCACGATAAAACAACAATATCAGAATGTTCTTCAGCTCAAGCGGAGTCGAATGATATATAGGTTTATTAAATTTAAACAACCCAAATTGGTCTTAAAAATGAAAAACAAAATTAAGTTTGTCTGACCTGGTGAAAATGCCGCAGGCTATATCTCCATAGCCGTTGGTCGGAGTGAGATGAACATTGCACAGGCGTGTTCTGGGCCCCACGTTCCCCCTGAACAAAGTTTCATCAAAATATGAGATGTAGGGTATTAATTTTCCACTTTGGTGTGTCGATTTGTCGTGGAATTCTTCCAAACCAATTTTCCAACATCTTCCAGTCAATTCTGTTTTCTTCAGCTCTCTCCAAAGTTTTCAATATCAATGACTTTTTCTCGGAAGCTCGGTTACTCGGTCTCTACAGAAGACGTCCTAAGTAACCAACAAGTCCATTAACTATTCGTACCGGAGACCGCATCTGAATGGGCTTCTGATAAACTCCGTGGCTTTGACCTGCATATCAGAATGCAGTCCCCCAACTGCTCCAGGTTTTTCTCCCTGACGACAGGCACCGTTTTAGCCAAACTTGATCTTGATGGTGCATTGATTTTCTGACTGGCTCACTGGCAGGATGAAAATTTGTTGAGCATTCATCAAATGCAGATTGCCAGTCGACCAAATTAGCTCCGGCCTCCGACATCCAATGGTGAATTCTCGTTTTGCACGACACCCATCTATCGGCACTTATCTCGAACGGCACAGCCAGCATTTTATGGCGGGACGGGGCGGGGCGCCGGTCAAAAGAGGCAGGGGTGGTAAAAGTGCTTTGAGTGGCCCCGACCAAAAGTGGAACATACAAAAATGACCCCAGCACAACAGGGGTCATCTGTTTACCTCACATGAATACCCTAATACCTGGCTGCATGCTCACAGCATTCCTATATTTTAACCCTCGCCCTACGGGAGCTTTTTTCACCTTCGCCCTACGGGGGGGGGGCCTGACAGGGCCCCTGTTAACTTCCAAACCAAACAACTTAGAGCAATGCGGTAAGAACCAGCATGTTGCCTGTCATGAGAGGAATATATTAGTATGCGATTTTTAGGTTTCAGGTTAACGGTGACCTTCCAGGTCAAGTGAATGACCTCGGTTTTACCACGTCCAAAACAGCGATTTTGCTCTTCAGAAAACCTCAAAATTAGAAATTTATAAATGTAAATAGAAAGGCATGTTCCTGGACCAGTTTTGGCTCAGAAATACACAAAAGGTATTTATTTGTTCGTATCTTGTCAAAAAGTCAACAAAAGTTATTTTTAAAAATGACGTCATCAGTTTCTTACACTTAGGGAGCCATCACTCAGTCAAAAATGAAGATATTGCTTTTAAATTTGGTATGGGTATTGTCTATACTCATTTATCTCACATATATTCCGGTTTTTCTAACATCTTTGAAAATTTTGATGTTGTGGGGATTTAAAAAAAACAACAGATTGTTTACATTTTAGGGGTCAAAACCCCAAAATTTTGAAAATCCGAGATTGCCATTTTAAAGAGAATGCCATTCCATATCTTTAGTGAATTGTGCTTGCAATTTTCTTTTAAACTCTGTTTTTTACGATTTTTCAAATATCTTTTTTATTTTTTTACTAGAAGCGCAGCGCCGCCATTTTTGGCACAGCTGTTTGTGCATCAATTGTCCACATTATGTTTTTTTTTAAATATCGGGTCATCTTAGGTCAGGTCACCAGACCAGGTCACGTGACCCCACCTTCCAAAAAAACAGTCACAGTTTTGGGATGATCGGTTTTACACTTACAGAATTTCATAAGGTCTTACTTACTTACCCTTACTTACTATAAGTCTAAGGGGAAATATTAAAATGATTCCCATTCTAAGGAGACGCAATATAGCAGTCTAATTCCTTCTGGATCATGTTATTATAGAACATTATTGATGACCTAGGTGTCATTTTTGTTCAGTGGCCCCTACAGGGTCCGTTGAGGTCATCCGAGGTCACCAACAGTTGTATGTCAATAACTCTCAACATAATCACGATAGAGAAGTGAAACCGACACCAATGTGTTTATCTCGTCGCGGCACGGTTTCCCATATACAACATGACCTATTTGAGTCACCACCACTTGACCTTGACCTGAGGTCACATTTGTAAGTTGATCTGACCTGGCCAACACTAATAGGAGGCGAAGCGTGTTGATGAGACAAGCACGACGGCGGCAACATCATTGCCTCGTCGTTATTAGGTAAAAAGCTATTCGTTATAAAGTTTTTTTAGCCTTTTTGACATTTGATGAGCTCTGAAGCCTAAACTTTTAACTTGAGCTCAAATTTGAGGACACCTTGGCGATTGCATTTTTCAAGAGCTTTGCTTTGTCCGTTTGTTCCTAGCTATCATAGTTCCTGTGATATCTGGGGGTTTCTGGAGCGAAGTCCTAAAACTTGAAAATCTGACCTTTGATGACCTCTGATGACCTCAATATGGACTTGAGGAAAACACATCTAAAGTACCTTCGAATGTGCTGGTCGGGAACTTTTGAACGTTTTTGTCCGCGTCTGTCTATCTCTTTTAGTTTTCGAGTTAAAGGGGTGGGTTCCCAGGACAGTGAAATCCACTGTCCCTACCAGTGTTCGTCACGGGCCCACCAACCCCCAGCCCGGCCCGGCCCAGGCCCATGAACACCAAGCCCAAGACCGGACCAGGCCCGGTCAAGTTCATACTATTGAGGCCCAGGCCCGGTCCGGCTCGTTCAGATTAAGCATATCATTATTTTCACAAAATTTACAATCATTATCCTAGCATATTGACTTGTATACTATACATGTGAAACAATGAACCAACTATGATAACACAAAAAAACACAGTCACAGCAACAATGTGTTGCTGTGTAAGTGAACTACTGGTTAAAATATTTTTTGAGCTCTGACCTGAGCTTGTGCGACGCGCGCATTACTTCAAAATTGTTAGGCCCAGGCCCATCCAGAGCCCACTGATTTCCTTAAAGTTGAGGCCCGGCCCAGGCCCAGCCCATGGCCCATAGGGCCAGCCCAGCCCAAGGCGAACTCTGGTCCCGACTCCCGACCTCCATTGAGAATGCATTAGCAGCTCCCCGGCCCGCCCCTGGGGTAATCGACTGTCCGGATTTCCCGCGCCGTGCCGGGGGTGGGGCGTTTAGACGCCCCCCCCCCCCCTCCCCTAAGGTTTTTCGAGGATAGCAAAAACACGGCTGCACACAGCGCTGCCGTTTTTGGCACACCTGTTAAGACATCAATTGCCCACATATTGTAAAATTCTAGACCACGGGTCATCTCAGGTCAGGTCACCAGGCCAGGTCACGTGACCCCACCTCCAAAAAAGTGTGCGGTCGTACCACAGCCACAGTTTTTGGCCGATCTATTTGGTACTTACAGGATTTCATATAGGTAATATTACCTACAATTCGTTTATCTCGTTTTTTTATATCGGTGACCTAAGGTCGGGCCAATTTCGTGACCTCCTCATTATCAGTCAATGGGGAAATATTCAAATGCTTCCTATGCTGAGGATACGCATGATATCAGCCCAATTCCTTCTGGATCATGTTATTATAGGCCATTCTTGAAGACCCAGGTGCATTTTTGGTTCAGTGACCCCACGTGTTGAATCTGTCGTCCGGATATTTTTTCCGTCGGATTAAAAAAAAAAAGCAATTTATTATTATTGGCAATCAAGAGCTGAAACGCAACTGTTAATAAATAAAAAAAAAGTAAATGTACGTACATACTGACGTGATGCATATGATGATTAAGTGAATAATACATCTGAAGTGGTTTTGACGATCAGTATTTCTAAGGTCATGATCGCTTAGTAAATTTTCCCAGAAATGACATAGTAATGATTTTTGCTGGCATTTTGACCCCCGAGTACTTCATGAGAAGGAGCATTTTGTCCCCGACCTTATCCCTAAGGACAGAACACTTTACCACTCCTGGAAATAGGCCTCTTATATTAACCATTCCTGGTATGCCCCCAGAATGGTTCACTATATTTTCACTAGACACTACCGAACATATTTGAACTGCAAGCTCGACTAGACCGTTTTAGTTAGCCACAGCTATATTCTTTCATAAAATTTGAAAATAAATTACGAATAAGCTATCTGGCTGTAAGGTTTGCGACGTCGTGTTCTGTCACTAGTTTATCGTCAATGTGGATAGTTTGGGTCAGAATGTTTATGGAGGTTGGATGGATTGTTCTTCAAACTGGTGCGTAACGCTTTATCAACTCACAAATGTTGATATGTGTGCACCGGTTATTTTTAATTAATTATATCATATATGGCTGCTCTGCTTTTGTTCTGCACGTTTATTATAGACTACTCATTATTGCATTGCTTCTGCCGAATGCATGTCCAGACCACGCATTGTCCGTCCAGAATGCATGTCCAGACCACGCATTGTTTCGTTTATTCGCGCACGTGTTCTGATTGCGCGCATTTGTTTCGCTTTGCAGCTTTCCAGATTCGGTAGCCACCCTGAGAAAACTGACCCCACTTCACCCCTGACTGGTGATACCCGAGACGATCAGACTCCGGCCGTACTGTCGGACCGCGGGCAGAGCCGGCCTCCAAGTGAATTGAGTCAGAACGGCTCCTCCGGCTATGGAAGCTCCGTCTCTCAGGAGGCTGCCACGAACGCGACCTCACGCACAGAGAGCGGGTCGCAGCGCAGGTCAGCACACTCCCTCGCTACGAACGCGACCTCACGCGCAAACAGCGGGTCGCAGCGCAGGTCAACCCGCTCTCAGCGCGCCGAGACGGACAAGCCCGGCCAGCAGCTGCTGCCGATCCCTCAGTCGCCCGACCTGCCCGAGTCGCCGCTCACCCACGACAAGACCACGCAGAGCGAGACCAACAACAATGAGTGCAACCGGCCGGTGCCGCCGCAGCGTGGACCGGCCGTTAGGATGGCGTACCACAGCTTCAGTGGAAAGCGCCGGCAGCGGAGGATGCCGCGGCGAAGTGAGACGGACGTTCAGATGATGCAGGATGTAAGGGAGGCGCGGGCACTGGTGTATGCTCGGGAGCGCGGTAACCGCAGTGAGCGAGGCTCGGGAGCGCGGCGAGCTGGCGTGCTGCACTGCGATGCCGGCGAACAGGTTTGTGGTCGATTTGTATTGCTTAGTCTGTTGTGTTTTATTTCAGCCAGCATTAGTGCATGTATGGTCAACAGTCATAGGTGTCGATTTACATGCTTTGGGGGGGAGCTCGCCCCCCCCCCATGTTGACCTCGCCTCGCCCCCCCCCCCTCCAATGACGTGCCCCCCCCCCCCGCCAATACTTTGCGCCCTTAGATTGCTTGATATATAGGTACAGGCATAGATGTCGATTTATATACCTACTTTTAGAGTGGCCCTTGCCCCCCTCCCATGTTGAGTTCGGCCCCCCAAGGTTCTCCCCCCCCCAAAAAAAAAAATGTTTTCTGGCCACTGGCGTATCCAAGGAGCCCGAAGGGCCAGTCTCCCAAATCGCCTGAAGTCGGCCATAAAATGGTTTGTTTTAAATCACATATTCATGCATAAAAAAGCTAAATCCGATGTTTTTTAGGATTGTCTGACTTTGGGCTTTGGCCCCTCTAAAGCAGCTTCTTTGCTGTTCTGGCATAACGAAAACGATTATTCACGCCGAAGCGTAGAACCTTTGCCAAGCCTGGGAAGGCCCCATGCCGACTTGATATGGCCGTTTACCACTTTGAGAGGACCCTTTATTGATCTAAAAGGGCGCTTTTCCGGCCTGAAAGCTGTAACCCTCGCCCGGGTAGGGCAAAATCACTACGTGTTCGGGTAGGGGGGGGGGGGGGGGGGGGGTTGGGACGACCCCCCCCCCCTTAGCGTTTCGCCCCTAATTGAGCTAGAGCTTCGATTCAAAGACGAGCGTGTTACTTATGACGAGAGGAAGCCGTTGATATCCGATTTTAAGGTATTGGGTCATTAGGTGACCTCTGAGGTCATGTCAATGATCCAAATGTCATCCAAATTGAAAATGCGTATAAATTGAATTTGATCGAGCTAGAATCGTGAATGAGCATATCATAATGCTTAATGGGTGCCAAATTCGTAATCAGCGTCACAAAATGTCCTAAAAACTGCCCAATTCCAAAAAGGTCATTTCAGGTCATCTGAGGTCAGTGACCTCGGTTGACCTGTGGAAGCGCATGACCCCAGTGGAACATATAATTATGTCGAATGGATCCCAAATTTGAAATCAGCGTGACAAAATGTCCTAGAAACCGCCAGAAGCCCAAAAAAGTTATCTGAGGTCATCGGAGGTCAATGACCTCAGTTGACCTCTGAAAAGGTGAATCGAGGTCACAATCTCAGTGAAAATCACAACTGTCACCTGGAAATACCTGTGCATATGCTCCTGAACAACAAACACTCGAAAACTGCAGAAGTTACAAGCATCGATACTGCGGAACGCCAGTTGCGCCTGACATGACCTTGAGAAACAGGTCATAGGTCACGGTTCATGTGGGTTAGAAATTCAAAATTTTCGAGTATGTGAGAAATGTTTAAAAAGTAGGGTACTGAAAGTTGCATCGAAATCGGTTGGAAACTACGCGAGTTATTCCAGAAAAACCTAGGGGGGTGGCATCCATCCCCCCTACCCGGGCGAGGGTTAAGTCGGTAAAAGAGGAACAATGAACATCCGCTTCTTTGAGTGGATCATCGATCGACCTGAGAGGGCCATCGTCCCGTCTGAGGGGCCCTTGCCAAGTGTGGAAATGCTTTACCTATATGCTAGTCTGAGACTGAGAGGGTCCTTACGACGCCTGAGAGTCTGAGAGGGCTTTTGCAATACCTGATAATTCCCTATAGGCTTATCCAAGAGGGCCATCGTCAGGCCCGAGAGGGTCCTGTGCCAGTTTGAGATTCTGAGATTCTCGGCCATTCTGAAAGCCGTTGGTAGGTCGGAGGCTCGGCTAAAACTTTGGTTTGAGGCGCCGTCTGACACAAGGCCAAAACTCGTGTAGTTGAATTTTTGCGTTAAAAACTGATTTAAAACAAACTTGTTTTACTCGGGGGCGTCGCCGACGGGCAGTTAGAGGTCCAGACCCCACTCTCAGAAGATGGGGGGTCGACCCCCTTCCCCCATCCCCCCCACACACACGCACTTTTTGCGGGGAAATTTAACAATTGATCGTAAAAATTGTCTTTGCAGGAGTCAAAATCCAGCTATCCGCATGGCATGACACAAGTTTCGCAATTGCTTGTACAAATTTGGAAAATGGGAAAATAAATTCAATTAAGTGTCTGGCAGAGGCTCTCCTTGACGGTAATTGCTGGCCCCCAGGGCCCACTCCCTTCATAAAATATTAACTTTCAAGCGGGCTAAACATGTAGGTGTAAGCTAAACATGTATGTTTAGCTAGTCTGCCGAGTTCCGAAAAAGGCGACGCGAACGCAAAGACACGGACATCGGCACCCGGAAGCTGCTCCAGCGGTGCCCAACTTGCTGGACCGAAGAGCTAATAGTGGAGACCAGGCCATGGCCATCTCCCCCAGGCTCCTCCAGATCCACAGGGACCATTTATGCGCGGAAAAGGCGTTCTGCCTCTTGCTGCTTGCAAACCATTTGCACTGTTACCTTACCAGTTGTTTGTTACAGTTCGGTACATATGTATACATATATTATTATCATATGTACCCAGGCTCTCCAGCGCTGACTGCCACCGGTCATCGTGATTTACTATCCGAGGCCAAACTATGACATAATATGTATATGACAAACTACTTTCATTTCAATATTTTTCATCACACCGAGATGTGCAAACAGAAATAGGGGTTCCCTGAGGCTTGGCTCCACTCACGGTCTGGTTCCAATATTAAAATTAATTGCGTTTTCGACGACCTAAAATTAACCCGCGCACTGCAGGGGGAGTTGATTTCCGCCCTCCCTCAGGTTTTTCAAAGATAGCGAAAAAACGGCGGCGCGCAGCGCCGCCGGGTTTTGATACACCTGTTAGGACATCAATTGCGCACACTTTGAAAAAACAAATATGCTCGGGTCATCTCAGGTCAGGTCACCAGACCAGGTCAAGTGACCTCACCACCAAAAATGTTTGCAGTTGTGCCAAAGCCAGAGATTTTCACCGATCAGGTTGAAACTTACAGGATGTCATGAGGGAATCAGTACTTACAATTCGTTTCTCTCGGAATTTTGATATCGGTGACCTAAGGTCAGGTCAATTTCGTAACCTCCCCATAATAAGTAAATGGGGAAATATACAAATGCTTCCTATTTCAAGGATATGCATGGTACTAGTCCAATTACTTCTGGATCATGTTATTATAGGATATTCTTCATGATCCAAGTGTAATTTTTGTTCAGTGGCCCCTATTGGGTCATTTGAGGTCATGCGAGGTCACCATCACTTTTTTGTCAATAACTCTCGGCATAATGAAGATAGAGAAGTAAAACAGACATCAATGTGTTTGTCTCGTCGAGACACGTCTTCCCATGCAACATGCCCTACTTGGGTCACCACTTGACCTTGACCTTAGGTCAAATTGACTTAACAAGGTCACCATATATATCATTAAAATCACCTTCACAAGATAAACATAATGGCGTAAACAGTTTTCCGTTATCTTTATTAAGTAAAAAGTTAATAGCAAAACCGATTTTGCACAAAAAACGGTATTTTTTTCCTTTTTGACCTCTGGAGCCTCAAATATTGACCTGAGATCAAATCTGAGGAGACCTCAGCGATTACAAATTTAACTGGCTGGCGCTTGCTTTTGTCCGTTTCTTTTTAACTATCATCGTTTCTGAGATATATGGGAATTTCTGGAGCGATGTCCTAAAACAGGAAAAACTGGAAAATTTGACCTTTGATGAGCTCTGGTGACCTCAATTTTGACCTGACTTAAAAAAACACTGAAATACTTTCGATAGAACATGTATGGAGCTATCAAATGCCCCTTTCCGCTTCTCGCTACGTTGCGTAGTTTTCGAGATCTCAGGGGGGGGCGGAAATCACCCCCCCTGCAGTTCGTGTTCGGCGCAAAGCCCCTGCAGTGCGCGGGTTACCATTTTCACGCCGCTTCGCGGCTCCACATCGGTGGCCTTCGTCATAACGAAGCCATCGCCATCGTATTCGGTTCGTCGTAACGCTGAATTGACTGAATAACATTTTTAGCTTCTTATCCTCTACATGGCCTATATTTCTGGGTTTTATCAGGCAAACCCGTAAAAATTTCGCGTCGCTTGGCGGTATTAAATAACAACTAACTACTATTACATGAAAATCCACATTAAAAATGCTGCAAAGGCTTAAATATACGTAAAAAATGGGGGGTACATTTTGTCGTCATTTAAGCCGACCCCCCCAACTCAAAACTTTCGGCGACGCCTCTAGTTGCACATATTCCTTATATTTTCTTTTACAATCATGAAATGTGTTATTTTTGGCCGATTTTAGTCGTTTTGGTAAAACCGTGACGCTGATATAGGACCCGGCCTGTTCAACCCCCCCCCCCCTTCCCAATCATTTGACAAATCGACACCGCTGTCAACGGTGCAAGAGCTTAGCACGGTTTTGCCACATTTCCTTCGGGCTTCGAATAACCCCTTGGAAGTTGGCGAAATAATTTGCGTGGTAAACAAGTTATGCTTGTGTACTCCTGATTACTTAAGTGGTCATGCACAGGATCGAAATTCGCGGTGTTTCATCCACCTCCGAAATTGTCCCGTTACATTACAAATCAAACGTTGAGTAAAAGTCGTCGAAATTACAATTTCAATTGCAATCGATCTGGTGTTAGTTTGGCTGAACAACTGATAATTTTGCAGGCTCAATTTATTGGTGCCCTGCACGGTTCTAATTTGATGTGACCTGACGGCTGACCTTGTCCATGTCTCCAGACACCGACTGGATCAGCATCACTCGCCAGCCGCGGATTTTACAACACCGGCACTTCGGCGTCGCGGCTCTGCCACGCGGACGTGGCGCCACCTATAACCGACGCACGCGCCGCCTCGCGGCGGCCGCGGATTAATCAGTCCGGCCGGCGCTGGGACGGCGACCCGGCCACGGCCGGTACGCCCGTACACGCCGGCTGTGGCGTGCAGGGTGGCGTACCCGGCTGCGGCGCGTCCAGCCGCGTGCAGAAGGACTATGTGCCGAGCGAGTACGCCGTGCTACATTTATCTGGTGCCAGCCACGAGATCGACGTGTGATGTTAACTATGAGATGTTTTGCCGGACGTTAGAGGTGGGGGAGAGGGGAGTAACGTATGTGACGCGCGCGCGTGTGTGTGTGTGTTAATTTGTGCGTGTGTGGGAGGAAAGTGTGTTGAAGACAGAGTAAATTGATCGTGGTGATTGCTTCTATGAGATGGGTGTTGCTTGTTCTGTTCTGCCTGGCTCATCTATAATGCAGATAATTATGTGCAGTTGTGCAGAAGTGTTGCATAAATGCAAAAATACAACTGGTCATTGTGTTTTACTTATTGGGGTGAAACTTACATGTATGCCAATGCCATAGCTTCTAATCCTTGAGCAGTTTAGTAGCTTTCGCCCAAGCATGTTATTTTTGTATTATTCAATGCTTCTGTCTTTGCATGTTATACTCCGTGATGCCACGGAGATTGGTGCTACTCGCTTGTTCGCCTTGCGTCTCACTTGAAGCATTGGACCTCTGAACATCCTTCTTATTCCGCGAAGTTTGATGCGAGTCGCTTTGGATTTCAGTAGTAGTTGATTTGGATTGTCTGTGATATTCTTTGCCATACCTTCCCCTCGATTTTGTTTACAATGAGCGATCATTGTGCGATGTGATCGTGCTTTTTGGTGTCGTTGGCTACACAGAACACTGTGCTTAACAATGGCGGCTATTTAAGACTGGTCTTTTGGAAGGCTCGAATTATATTGAAGAAAAAACAAAAACGAAATAGTTTCCATGCGTAAGTAGGTATATTGGATTGTCACGGTGCTAAATGCGTAACCAAAGACATAACTTTGCATCGTTCTTGCGCGCGATTGATACAATTATTTTTAATGAATTTGTAAGAAAATAATACTTTCTTGTCATAAATATACCTGTGATATACTTTAATGTCTCACAATCTACTAACCACCTGGATGTAGTCTACTCGTGTCGCGTTGCACTACAATATAGATAGAGTAAACCAAAGGCATAACTTTTTAACCTTTTTTTAGACTTGTGTGAAGGTGTTAGGGGATATTGTGTCGCTTTTCCTACCTATATCCGCTAACACCTTTCGGATGTTGTGCAGTCACGGCGTGCGGCATTGAAAGGAGACCATGATATATTTTTTATATGTCTCGATGTCGATTGAAGTCGGAAAATGTACGATTGAAACGCTGTGTCTATATTGACGTATACGGTGCGTGCTTTGAGCCATAAGCAATCCAATATTCCATCCAGGACACACGAGCGCGAAGCTTGATTGTGTAGCTATACTGGCATTGTAGTCTATCTTGGTATGTTGTATCGCCTCACGGATGAGCGTGCCATTGTGTGTACTGTGTTTATTGTACGTGCCATCTGCGTCGGTGTTTGGTCGGCTGGATAAAATGACTGGCTGAAAATAAAAAGAGGGACGTGCTTTGTCTTCTTGCGCTGCGATGGCGTTCCACAATCAAAGAGGCCTCTCGCTGATGTATACCCAGGCGCACGCACAAGGGGGGCACACGGGCCCGTGCCCCCCCCCCCCCACCCCCTTACGAAATGCGGGGCCCTCTGAGGAGGCCCCGTGGGGCCCCTCTGAAGCGACCCCGTGGGGCCTCTGTTCGGTTGTAATTTTTGTTTGCCACATTTTGTGTGAATTTTTCGAAAAATACTCTTTTTTATTTTGGGTGGGGTGTCAAAAACTGAAAATTTCACAAATCCGATACAGCCATTTTGAAGTCCGGTTTGGCACGCGGGCCCGTGCCCCCTTCCGAAATCCTATGATGCCACCGAGCCGCCCTATGGGGTGGGGCCCCTGTCCGGTTGTATTTTTTACAAATAAAATGTGATTTTGTTTATCCGAAGGGGCCCACTGCGAAAATATAGAAAGCAAAGTTATTGCGAAAATGTGTAACGGGTCGAAGCTCTAAGGAGAAAAAATCTCAATATATATAATAAGACACGAAGTGTACTTCATACCAGAGGCGCACACAAGGGGGACACACTGACCCGTGCCCAGTGGCGGCGGAAAGTATTTGATGAGGGCAAAGAAACCCAGGGAGCCCCTCGGTCAAAGACCCCCCCCCCCCCAATAAAAAAAAAACATGTCGCGAAAAGGTATGTCCTCGGATTTAGGCCACTATATTTTGCAGGGCCTCTAAATGGTCGCAAAAACACGACGGACAGACCCATGTTGAAGTATCAGACCTTCCGAGGGCCCTCCGGCCTACTAAAGGCCCCCTCAGGCCCACTGAGGGCCTTCTATCGGCCTTAGAGCCAAGATAGCCCCTCAGGCTAGCTGGGGGCACATCGTGGCCATATGTCATTTTTGTTATCGATCAAAGAGGACAAAAACGAACGAACTTCTTGGAGAGCCCTCTCTTACAAATTTATGGGGACAAACCATATGTTCCCCCCCCCAACTGCTTGAGGGGGGGGGGGGGCTGCTCCCCCTGCCCCCCCCCCCCCCTCTTCCGCCGTCCCTGCCCGCCCCCTTATGAAATGCGGAGTCCCTCTAAGGTGGGGCCCTGTCCGGTTGTATTTTTTTCTTATCAGAAGAAAGTTGGGATGTATTTTTCACAAATGAAAAGTGATTTTTATTTTATATTTGCATCTTAGCACACCACGACTGTCCGCGGTCCGTGATGTAATGCGCCAATATGCATCCTTGAATCTATTCAAGCGTGCGTGCGTAATTAAGTTTATACGCATTTTCAATTTTGATGACTTTTGGAAATTGTATCTGGAAATTGTTTTACTTTGGATATTCTCCGCTGGATAATTATGGCAGATAATTTGTCCTTCCCGCGTTCGGTATATGCCGGCATATGCTGAAATGGAAAATTATCCCCGACAGAGTAGATATCTACTCTGTCGGGTATAATTTTCCATTGGTAAATTATCGCCCCGTGCAGAGCGTTCGGTATCTGCAAGGATATTATCCATCTTTTGTGTTTTGCGTTCGCTGTAAAACACGTATTTAACTCAACTCAGGCGTGAAATTGGTATTAGGAAACCTTAACCCTCGCCCGGGTAGGGCAAAATCACTACGTGTTCGGGTAGGGGGTGCCACCCCCCCCCCCCCCCCTAGCGTTTCGCCCCTAATTGAGTTAGAGCTTAGATTCAAACACGAGCGCGTTGCTTGTGACGAGGGAAAACCGCTGATATCTGATTTTAAGGTATTAGGTCATTAGGCGACCTCTGACGTCATGTCAATGACCCAAAAGTCATCAAAATTGAAAATGCGTATAAACTTAATTTTATCGAGCTAGAATCGTGAATGAGCATATCATAATGCTGCATAGGTGCCAAATTCGTAATCAGCGTCACAAAATGTCCTAAAAACGGCAAAATTCCAAAAAGGCCATGTCGGGTCATCTGAGGTCAGTGACCTCGGTTGACCTGTGGATGCGCATGACCCCAATGGAACATATAATTATCTAAAATGGATCTCAAATTTGAAATCAACGTCACAAATTGTCCTAGAAACCGCCAGAAGCCCAAAAAAGTAATCTGAGGTCATCGGAGGTCAATGACCTCAGTTGACCTCTGAAAAGGTCAATCGAGGTCACAATCTCAGTGGAAAACACAACTGTCACCTGGAAACACCTTTGCATATGCTACTGAACAACAAACACCCGGAAACTGCACAAGTTACAAGCATTGATCTGCGGGACGCCAGTTGCGCCTGACATGACCTTGAGAAACAGGTCATAGGTCACAGGTCATGTTGGTTAGAATTTCAAATTTTCCAGATTATGTGTCAAATTTTACCAAAGTAGGGTACTGAATATTTCATCGCAATCGGTTAGAAACTACGCGAGTTATTCCAGAAAAAAACGAGGGGGGGTGGCATCCACCCCCTACCCGGGCGAGAGTTTACCCTCGCCTGACAGCCCCCTCCCCATCCCCCTGAGGTTTGTCTTTAATAACTTTTTACACATGCAGTGCATCTTGCTGAAATGTTGGGTACCTGAGTTCACAACAATTATACGTATGCTGTAAAAATTTAATTGAAATTGGTTAAGTAATTTGGGAGATAATCATGTTTTGATGACGTCATGTTGGTAAAAAAGAAGAAATATTTGAAAAATCGTAGAAAACGGAATTTCGAAGTAAATTGCAAACGCAAATAACGGAAGGTACAAAATTGAAATCTCTTTAAAATGGCAATCTCGGATTTTCACAAGTTTGGGTTTTTTCCCCCTTAAATGAAAAAAACTATTTTTGGGAAAAATCCCCACAAAATCAAAATTTTGAAAGATATTAGAAAAACCGGAATACATGTGAGAGAACTGAATATGGGAAATACCCATACCAAATTTCAAAGCAATATCTTCATTTTTGACTGAGTGATGGCTCCCTAAGTGTAAGAAACTGATGACGTCATTTTTTAATAACTTTTTTGACTTTTTTTTGACAAGATACGAACAAATAAGTACCTTTTCTGTATTTCTGAGACACAACTGGTCTAGGAACATGCCTTTTTATTTACATTTATCAATTTCCAATTTTGAGGTTTTCTGAAGAGCAAAATCGCTGTTCTGGACGTGGTAAATCCGAGGTCATTCACTTGACCTGGAAGGTCACCCGTTGACCTGAAATCTAAAAATCGCATACTGTTAGATATATCGTATGACAGGCAACATGCTGGTGCTTGCCGCATTGCTCTAAGTTGCTTGGTTTGGAAGTTAACAGGGGGCCTGTCAGACCCCCCCCCCCTCCCCACCGTAGGGCGAAGGTGAAAAAAGCTCCGGTAGGGCGAGGGTTAACCCTCGCCCGTACAGCGTCCGATACCTACGTGACCGTGCACGGGAGCGGGGAGGGGGGATACAACCCCCCTGGCGTTTCGCCCCTAATTGAGCTGGAGCTTAGATTAAAAAAACGAGCGTGTTTCGTGTGATGAGAGGAAGCCGCTGATCCCGATTTTAAGGTCCTGGGTCATTAGGTGACCTCTGGGCTCTGAGGTCATGTCAATGACACGGATGTCATCCAAATCGTGCATTTGTATAAATGAATTATAATCGAGCTAAAATCGTGATATAATTATGCAAATTGGGTCCCAAGTTTGAAATCAGCGTCACAACTCACAATATGTCCTAGAAACTACTAGAATCCAAAAAGGTCATCTCAAGTCATCGGAGGTCAGTGACCTCGGTTGACATGTGAAAGAGCATGATCCCAGTGGAACATATAATTATGCAAAATGGATGCCAAATTTGAAATCAGCGTCACAAAATGTCCTAGAAACTGCCAGAAGCCAAACAAGTCATCTCAGGTCATCTGAGGTCAGTGACCTCGATTGACCTCTGTAAAGGTCAACCGAGGTCACGATATACGTGGAAACCATAAATGTCACCTGGTAACACCTGTGCATATGATCCTAAACAACAAACACTCGAAAACTGCACTAGTTACAAGCATCGATACTACAGGACGCCAGTTGCGCCTGACATGACCTTTAGAAACAGGTCATAGGTCATGGGGGGTAGAAGTGTAACTTTTTTAGAGTATGTGTCAAATTGTTCAAAAGTAGGATCTTGAAAGTTGCATCGTAATCGGTTAATAACTACTCGAGTTATTCCCGAAAAACCGAGGGGGTGGCATCTACGCCACCCTCTGCACTGGTCAGGGTTAAAAGCAACAGTAATTATTTTCAGATTGCACAGCATGTGCAAAAACACCAGTTAAAAGACAGAAAATGGCCGCCGGTGAACGCAGCAGCAGTTAGCTGACCAAGGGAGGATCCAGCCGGCCGTTTTTTTTTTTTTGGGGGGGGGGGGACAAACCGTTTTTAGCGGAACTTACCTACCCCCAATTTCGCATTTCTTCCCGGATTTGGGCCACTTTATTTTGCAACCACACGATTTCTAATGATTTCTTTATTTTGATATTTTGGTGCAATTTTGTTTAGCTTTTCGATCTTTTGGGATATCGAAAAAGGAAAGATGTCAGCTTGCAGTTTGTATTGTTCCGACATTGCCTTACACTGATAAAAACTATGTCAATTGTCAGCTGTACCCAGGGGCGTCGCCGAAATTTTTTGAGTGGGGGTCGGCTGAAATGACAGAAAAAATGTACCCCATTTTTGTCATGCGTGTATTTAAGCCTTTGCAGCATTGTTGATGTGGATTTTCATGTTATGGTAGGTACTTGTTATTTAGCGCCCCTAATTTTACGGGTTTGCCTTATAAAACCCAGAAACATGGGCGGTGGGTAGAGAATAAGAAGCTAAACATGCTATTCATTCAATTGACCGTTACAACGAACCGAAGACGATGGCGATGGCTTCGTTAAAGGAAATAGTTCACCTTCAACATTAGTTTTAAACTGAGAGAGCAGTTGTGCAGCCCGTGTTGGGAAACCCCTGTCTGCAAGTTTTCTTGACTGAAAAGACTTTCCAGCCGAATATATTTGATTTTGTGGCGAAGGAATGCGGTGCTGGCGAAAGAATGTTGTACTGGTTCTAGCCCGGGCAGAAGCTATACCATCAGCCAATCAGCTTGCAGCTGGTGCTAGCAAGCGAACCGCCGGCCGCCGGTTGACACATCTCCAATGCGAGTCTATCCTTACGCGACTACTTTCGAATCTGATTGGCTGAACCATTTTTTACATTCGCGTGACGTCAGGACTCTGACTCAGAGAGTATGCATAAGTGCTAGCAAAGGCGTGATATGGGTCCCGGTCAGGACGAGAGCCCGGTCACAACAGGGTCCGGTCCTTGCAAATTCTTGATACGGGCCCGTTCCTGGTTGGGGCCCGGTTTGGTCAGGCCCAATCGAGGCATGGGCCCGGTGCTAGCAAAGGCGTGATATGGGGCCCGGTCAGGACGAGGGCCCCGTCGGCCGTCACAACAGGGTGCTTACAAATTTTTGATACGGTCACGTTCTGGTCACACGGGCCCGTTCCTGGTAGGGGCCCGGTCTTGATCAAGCCCGATCGAGGCAGGGGCCCGGTGTTGACAAAGACGTGATACGGGGCCCGGTCACAACAGGGCCCGGTCCTTGCATATTCTTGATACGGCCCGTTGCTGGTAGGGGTCCGGTCGTGGTCAGGTCCGATCGAGGCAGGGGCCCGGTGCTAGCAAAGGCGTGCTATGGGGCCCGGTCAGGTTAACCACTATCAGCGCGTTCAGGTCCGGACCACTGGAGTGTCTCGCGGTGGCACACTATCCCAGCCCCTTCTTAATCCTATCCGCACGTACCAGGGTTCCGCTCTCGGACCGATACTGCACAACATATATGCCAATGACTTACCGTTGTATATGGATGACTCCATTGGTATCATCGCCTACGCAGATGACGTCCAGTTGTACGTCTCTGGCCCACCGAGAGACCTCAGTCGGCTCGTCAAAGCGATGGAAAGCAGCCTATCTGTTATATCAAACTGGTACGGCAACAACGGTCTCAAAATTAACTCAGCGAAAACTCAGATCATTGCGCTCGGAACCCGCGAAATGACTCGGCGCCTCCCCCGATCAGCATTACCTTCTCCGGCTCCACGATTACCTGCTCCAGCTCCGTTAAAAACTTAGGTGTCTGGTTCGACAGCGACATGAGTTTTGTCACTCACACGGACGACGTAGTGCGGCGGTGTACTGGCTCTCTGTGCGGACTGAGCCACAGCAGGCACAGTCTCCCCCAATCGGTTCTGATAACACTGGTTCAGGGACTGGTATTCTCCGTGTTACGATACTGTCTGTCTGTATATGGGGCGAGTAATGTGACTCAGCGCGGGCGACTTCAGAAGCTGGTTAGGTTCGCTGCCCGAGTAGTCTCCGGTCGTAGGAAGTACGATCATGTCAGCGATGTTATTGACGACCTGGGTTGGCTCACTGCAGACGGCATGTATATGTATCACTACCTGGTACTAGTGAGAAAGATGCTGGTAGCCTCTGAGCCACAGCACCTCGCCAGATATTTAGTTACTAGGCAGAGTGTGCATGGAAGGGACACCCGACAAAGTAACAGACTCCTGACGCCCGCCATTCGATCGGAGAGCGGACGGCGGCGCTTCTTGTTCACCGCTGTGTTGGACTTCAACGAGCTGCCGTCTGATCTGCGCTGCCTTAGCTGCCCGGCATTTAAACGCGACCTGAAGGAATACCTATGGGAACGGGAACGCGTCGATTGAGCTCTCCTGCATGCTACGATGTGTTGTGTGTATGATCTCGCAGATTGAGTGCTGATATGATGTGAATGTATTGCATGCATGTTTACATATATTCCTGCGTATTTAGGAACAACTTGACACGAGACACAGAATAGCCGTTTTGGTAGCGGATGTGTCTTTTAAAGTGAAATAAATAAATAAATAAATGAGGGCCCGATCACAACAGGGACCGCTCCTTGCATTTGTTTTATACGGGCCAGTTGCTGGTAGGGGCCCGTTCCTGGTAGGGACCCGATCAAGGCCCCGGTGCTGGCA